>PVKC010033893.1:0-13662 GCA_004027635.1 Crocidura indochinensis | reverse complement strand
ATTTAATCCTCAAACTGATTCTCAGAGATAGAACCTATAGTACTTTTCATTTTATAGAGGAAGGATGGATAGCACATGGATGTCAGTTCATTCACTTCCCAGGTCACATGGAGGAAGGATGTTCACCTATGGGATATAATTCTAAGTTCATGGCCATTCCCTTCAGCTGCCTCTCAATCTATTTGGAGAATTATAACAATGGGGTCTTCCACACACTTTCCAGGAGAACAGAGTAAGGGCCTTCAGCCACTGATGACTCAAATTTAAGTCAAAAAATTCAGACATTGGAAGGGAGAAAATGACAGGTAACAGAGTGGGTGTGTTCTCCTCTGACTCTCAATAGCAAGTGTAAGGCCAAGGAGGAAGTCAGAGATTTCTTTTCTTTCTTTCTTTTTTAGATCCAAATACTTTGTTTATTTGCTTTGTCCACACCCAGCAGTTTACAGGGGTTACTCTTGACTCTGCACTCAGGAATCACTCCTGAAGGTGCTTAATACTTTATAGTTTTTGTTGATTTTAAAAAACAATATCTTTATTTAAGCACCTGGTTACAAACATGTTTGTAGTTGGGTTTTAATGATAGATCAGTTCTGGTGGGGATGTGGGGAGAAAGAAACTCTCATTCACTGCTGGTAGAAATGCTATCCAGTCCAGCCTATATGGAAAACAATATGGAGATTCCTCAAAAAAACTGAAAATTGAGCTCCCATATAATCCAGCTATAACACTCCTAGGGATATACCCTAGGAACACAAAAACACAGTACAAAAATGCCTTCTGCACACTGATATTCATTGCAGCACTATTTATAATAGCCAGAATCTGGAAACAAACAAGATGCCTGACAAGAGATGAGTGGCTAAAGAAACTGTGGTGTATATATATAATGGATTACTATGAAGCAGTCAGGAAAAATGAAGTCATGGAATTTTCCTATACATAGATGGGCATGGAAACTATTATACTGCATGAAGTGAGTCAAAGGGAGAGTGATAGACACAGAATAATCTCACTCATATCTCACTCACCTGTGGGTTTTAAGAAAAACAAAAGACAGTATGGTAATAATACTCAGAGACAATAGAGATGTGGGCTGGAAGGACCAGCCCATGATATGAAGCTTACCTCAAAGATTGGTGAGTGAAGTTAGGGAAATAACTACATTGATAGCTGTCATTACAATGGTAGTGATTGGGAGAAATAGAATGCCTGTCTCAAAGAGAGGTGAGGTGTGGGGGAGGAGGAAGATGGGGAGCATTGGTAGAAATTTCTTTAGTAAGATGGGAGAAGAGGGTCAAAGTAGGAAGCCTGGGACACAGACTGGAGTCAGATAGTGGGGAGAGAAGTACTTTAGGCTCCAGGGGTCTTAGAATCAAAATCAGTTAAATCGAAATCCTGATTTTGACTCTCTGAAGCTAAACACATACACATAGAGAAATATATTGGTGTTTCGGTAGCCTGTTTCCTCACTTCTAAATAAGGTATAGTAATAATATGGTTTTTCTGAGTTACTCAGAAGAGGGAAGAAAATATGAGTAAAATGTTGAGCACCAGGCCAGGCATAGCAAACACCCAATAAATGTGAATAATTACTATTTTATTTTATTTTGATTATATGAGGTCTTACAAGTCAGGCTTATTAAATCTAATTTTGTTCTCATGTGCCTCTTATTTCTTCCATGCTACCTCATGCCTACAGAGGGGAGCATTATTTAAGCCAATGCATTTTGGCTGCTTCCTAAGGGATTGTATCAATTTCTAGAAAGACTTCCCTTAAAATCACCCCTAGATTGGTGTCACATCCTCCCTCGTGAGTGGTTAATAAAGTTGATGTGTTTTGTGGCCAGATGAAAGTGAAAGATCCTTAAATATCACAAATATTCCTAATATTTTTACTTCACTCCCACACCAGAGCTCTGATGGCCAGCTGTTGTGGACAAAGAACTGAGGTACATAAATACCACATCTCAGATGGTTCTCCTCAAAAATTGGAAATTGTTTTTCTTACTTCATGTTTTATTTCTTTCCCTGGTTATATATAACAGGTTTATTAGCCTAGACAGAAGTCTTGGATAATAACTGAATGGAATTTAAGAAAAGTACAAATTGTTTATTGAAATAACCTACAGATTGCAGTTTAAAATAATAAGGTACTCAAGAAAAAAAAAAAAACCCTAACTTTATAATGTAGCAAACTTAGAAACAAAGAAAATAACAAGAACTTCAGATACAAAATTTGAAGAGAAAACTCAACACTTAGAGTTAATTACCTATAGTGTGAAGATGACAGGAATCCAGGACCTCTACCTTTTGAGTAAAGGTAGATTATAAAAGGAAAGAAAAATAGGATATGGGGTCGGAGAGATAGCGTGGAGGTAGGGATTTGCCTTGCATGCAAAAGGACGGTGGTTCAAATCCCGGCTTCCCATATGGTCCCCTGAGCCTGCCAGGAGCGATTTCTGAGAGTAGAGCTAGGAGTAACCCTTGAGCACTGCTGGATGTGACCCCAAAACCAAAAAACGGGGGATAGGAATGAAGATACTTACATGCATGGCTAAGATGCTTCTTGGGACTAACTCCCTGTATTGTCTAATGGTAAAGTGCCATGTTTTTATTCTCATGAGATCATCGAAGGTGAACTCCAAGATCAGTCTGCCTTCCGTGCATACCTGTAAAGTGACAAATGACACTCATTATACCATGCTCTGGGAACTCAACTTTGTCAACTCACATGTCAACCAAGTAAGACCTTTCGGGGAGAAACTGGAACTTGACAAAGACATGACACACATGTTTTAGCCATGGCCAGGTGAAACTGGTGTCAGCTCTAGAATCAGATGTTCCAAAGAGAGCCTGTATATGTATTAGCAATGAGCTACTGGTAACTTCTGACCACATGAGTAGTATTAACTACTGAAGTAGCTACTAAAGTAATAGTGGTAGTTATTGCTAACTCTCTATGAGCCTTGATTTCTTCTTGAAAATGGGACAAGCCACAAAAAATCAACTCATGATTTAGTTGCAAATTTCTGACACATTATACAACATGCAAGAATATTTGCTCATCCCTTATTCCTACTTTCACCAGTCTCCTCCCATAAGATTTTAATCCTTACTCTAGCCCAGGTTTTCCTACTCTGGGAGTAAGTATTAAATAAAAATTTTCATGCATCAATGAGACTTTGTGAAGTTACCCAACCAGAGGAGATTTTCATTTTCAAAGAGAAATTCCATAGGCCAAATGTTGAACCAAGAACCATGAGTTTCCATGACTGAGAAGTGGAAAAGAGAGGTGTCTTTATACAACAAACTATAACCAAAAGGGACTTGTTACACTGGCAGTCTAGGGGAATAGTGTCAGAGGTGTAAGATGCATGCTGGGAGTAGTGGCAGAGGGAGGTCAACACTGGTGGTGGGGATTACCCTAATTCATTGTCACTGTGTATCTTAAATATCACTGTGAAAGACTTGTAATTCACATTGGTTTCAATAAAAATAAAAGAAGAGATGAGTTTAATATTAATAGCATATAGTTCTTGAGTCACTTAACATCAGCAAGGACAACCTATTTTTGAAATTTATTACCTTTTATAAACACCATAGTTTACATAAGTTGCTCATAATGCATTTGTTTTTTTTCTAGACCATGTTCCAACACAATCCTACCAAAAATATAAATTTCCTTCCACCATTGTCCCTGTATTCTCAATCACCTCAAGTCCGAGCCTTTGGCACATATAATAATCTATCTTTTATTTTCTCTTTACAATTAAATGGTACTGGAATTATAGAAAAAAAACTACAGCAAAAGAACATTTGTGAGAATTATTATATCTTGCAATGGGGGTCACTAAGTCATTGTCTAAAAACCTGGTTTTACTGAGCTTTTTGTTGCTATCATTCAGAATAACATTCTGTTATTGGTTTTGCTTATTAACTTAGGTGATTTCTATGCAACTTTGACATCTAATATGGTGTGTTCACACTGAGGTATTCTGTGCAGTCCAGGAGTTTCAAATCCTGTGACTGACATTGGTGGGGACAATGGGGTATAGTAATGGCTGCCAAAGCTTCTGAAAGTATGTAAAGGAGGGTGCTAGTGCCTGCACTCACTCTGACAATGTTCTGGCTATCTCAGCCCTAATATCAGCTGAACTAGCTTTTTGTTTGGTTAGGTATCTCTGCAGAGATCAGTGATAAAGAGGTGAAGAAGGACCACTGACATGGTAATAATTGTGGGTTGTGGGTGCAAACGCCAAGGCTTTGGTAGGGTAGGGACTTGGTCCAACCCTCCTCTGAGAGTACCCACGCTGTGAGGCTGATGTGCCCATAATTTTTCACAGCTTGTTTTACATTTCTTTTAAGAATAAAATGAATCTATGTAGATGGCCAATGGGTGAATAAGGAGGTGCTTTGGGGACATGGCTATTAGCAATGGCAAATTCTGTGTATATAGAGGATAGATTTTTGAAGGGGAGGACTATAATTATAAGAAAATATATTATTAATTTAGCACTAGAATTTATGAGGTTCTATTCTTTGATAGAGTGGTCATTGACAGTAGCTTTAACCCTACTCCCTTTATATTGTTTGTTTTTTGCACCTCAACCTGTGGTGCTTAGAGCTTACTCCTGGTTCTCTGCTTAGGAGACTTTATGGGGGTAAAGGAATCGAACCAACATCTGTTATATACAAGGCAAGTCCCCTCCCTGCTCTACTATTTCTTTGGTCTCAACATTTTAACTCTTTTTTGAAACTCAGATTATTGTTATCATCCAGATTTTACTGAGTTTTACTTTTCAAATGATTGTAAAAAGGAAGTGCTAGGCAATCCCATGACTGGGCCTATATCAGATTTAGGATAGGAAGTGGTAGCAACATATTGGTCCAGTGTAAGTAATTTCAACACATAATTTTGGCCCATGTTTGCTTTAGAGAAGCAGAACACACAGTGTAGGTTTGGGTATCAAACAACTGGATTTAAACTCTGACAGCCTGAAGCTCACCACAGAGAGTGTTAAGTGCAGTTAGAGAAATTATACTGACAACTAGCATAAAAACGTGAATGAATGAGGGAAATAGAAAACCTATCTCAAATGCAGGTGAGAGGGTAAGGAGGTGTGAGATTTGGGGCATTGGTGATGGGAATGTTGCGCGGGTGAAGGGCGATGTTCTTTAAATGACTGAAACCCAACTACAATCATGTTTGTAATCAAATTGTATAAATAAAGACATTAAAAAATTCTTACTGCCTTTTATTGTGTCAAAGTAAAAAAAATTCCCCTAAGTTCTATTTTTCTTGTCTATAATATGAGGATAGTAGTTGCTTCAGACAGTCGGAGAGACAAACATTTTAAAGGAAGTAGCTTGGATTATATAGTATTGCAAAGGGCACGTTATTTGGTGATAGTAAAGGATAGATCTACAGATAGAAAAATGCAACTTAGACATCATTCAGAATACTAGACCACTGCTTGTCATTTGCTAAGATTTAGGGGGTCATGATAGACAACCCAGTGGTACTGCTCTTCTGAGAAGAAAATAGCTATTACCTGGATTCTGAAAACAAAACAAAACAAAACAGAAAAACAACCTTAATCCACTTTCAAGATCCAACCCAACAGTTTCAATTTGGGAGGCTTCTGATCAGCTTTTCCAGAAAGAAGAAAAATTCCTACACTAAAAACTAAACTGTAAAATTTTGGAAATAGCTGCACTACACACGTTTTAAACAGGTACTAAAAAATGTACCTGTATTTGCTGGCGTATAAGACGACTTTTGAAACGAAAGAAATAGTCAACCGAAAATCGGAAGTCGTCTTATATGTCGAGTATATCCCGAAAAACATCTCGATATGCTGCTAAACGAAAATCATCTGGATATTGCCACGAAATGAATTTTCCAACTCGATCCTGCACCAATCACTGCAAGGCTGCTCCGACACCTCTCTAACTGGGGCAATCCAAGCAGGCTTTTGATGCAAGCAAATTAGACAATGTTCTGGACCCGAATCTACACTGTCAAAAGCCTGCTCAGATGGGCCAGAGTCAGAGAGGAAATCTATTACAGTAGAACCTTTGAATCTTTGCTTGTTGAGATTGGCTCACTGTGGTACATACAGTTGCAGCACAGGAACATTCTGTCTTATACAGCGAATATAGGCCTAAACCTATGTTTTAACTGCAAAATTAGGAGGTGGTCTTATACAACCAGTCGTCTTATACGCCTTGCATGCAGAAAACGGTGTTCGAATTCCAGCATCCCATATGGTCCCCCGAGCCAACCAGGAGTGATTTCTGAGCATAGAGGCAGAAGTAACCCCTGAACGCTGCTGGATGTGACACAAAAACCAAAAATGAAAAGTATAAATAGCAATTAACAAAATTAGGCAATATGGTCATTTTTAAAATTATAGTCCAAGCATTTAACTAATTATTCATATTTGCCTTTTGTGCAATATCAACCATTACTTTCCTGTTTGAATTGAACGCTCAATTTAAATTTCCTTGAATTTCATTTAAATAAGTAATATTTCCTTTAAATAAGTCAAGTCCTGTATAAGATGCAGTCTTATGGGCTGGCAGGATACAGTTAAGAAAGATGCTATGAAGGTCTTTCACCTTTGTTTGATCCAAGGTCTCAGAGCATTGGAAAATAATTATTGATATTCTGGGTGAAGACCTCTAATTCAAATCCAATTAACAGCATCTGTGGGTAATTGCAGGAATTTTGGGCATCTTGCCCCCAAGCTCCTCAGATGAGTGATCTTCAAAATCACATTTCTGGCATTTTAGCTGAAAGAGTTATAAAGGCTGATAAGGAGGAAATTTTGCAAGTCCCCAACTATTCTAGAGCCCTTTCAGCCTTGGAATTCATTGATTGTCCCAATGTTTCCAAAGGAGTTGGACGAAATTAAGCTACACAATTTTCTTGTGTGAACAACACATAATTCCTCAACAAAGGAGTCAACAACAGTAAAAAAAAATACAGTCAGTTGACAGCAAAATGACTTGATAATGTATGACAAAAATAATCTAGGTGTGAACAATATTTTTGTTTTTAAGTGAAGAGGATCAATATTTAAATGAATATTAGTTTAGTTAAATGCCAGACTAACCTACTTGTTTTAGGATCATGAGTCACACACACAGAGGAAATGAAAGTTCCAGATTATTTCTGCTGGCATGGTATTTCCTAGTGAGAAGAAGGATGGGCAGAGACTTCTGATGACAAATGGAGCTCTAGAAGGCCGTTACCCTTATTATTATTATTATTATTATTATTGTTATTATTATTATTATTATTATTATTATTATTATTATTATTATTATTATTATTGCATACTGTGAAATAACACAGCAGCAGAGGATACTCCCTGCAATAGTCCTTCAAAGGGGGAAAATTATTGTCAGACTTGGCCTTCTCCTTTGTCAACCAAAACCAATGGAGTCATTTTATCCAGGGTCTCATAGGAGCTAGAGAAGAAGGCTATGAATGGAATCTGAGTCATTGAGTATGTTGTCTTCAAAGAAAAGGAAGTGACATGTTTGGATGAAAGGATGGAGAAGACTTTGGTCACTACTGGTCATCCCAAGCAATTATACCTACAATCTCCTCACAAACCCTGTGTAGCTTCTCTCCTCTCTACTTTCATCCAATGACTTAAAGGAAACAGAGGTATTCTGATTTATTTAATATGTAGCCATCAGCAAATCGGAGAGAGGTGAGTGCTTAAGAATTTATATATATATATGTAAATATATATATATATAAATATATATATAAATATATATGTGTGTGTGTATGCATACATACACATATTCCTTGTTTGGTATTGGTTACAAAAAGACATACCTTATAAAAAGAAATTGATGTTTTCTCTTTTCAGAAAAATTTCTCTGCATTCCTCTTAATCAATACAATTAATGTAGCTTTTATCTCAAGTTGGCCTCTTTTTTTTTCCAAAGCTGCCTTTCACTTGGCATTCCAAATCAAAAGGGTCCCCAATTAAGAACACATTTTTTTGTTGTGCAGAATTCATGTTACCGTACTGTGAGCTCTGACATTTTGTTTCTGTGGTAACCAAAATCAGCTGATTAGTTGGCATGGCAACAGAAAAGATGTAATCCCAGCAGACACACTCTAATCAATGCCCCCAGCACAGATGGTCTCCGGAGGATCAACAAGAAAGAGGCTGGCAGGCAGTCAGCGGATCACGTGCTAGCCGGAGACTCGGCCAGGAACAAGGGAACTAAAAAAGAACATTTCTCCAACTAACCCGTAGTATTTTTAACCCTTTTCTTCCTATGGTTGATGCTAAAACAATATTGCCCAGATAGTCGTAGAAACTGATGCTTCTCCGATAGCTCATATTAAATTAAATGTGTTTTAGTTTTTAGATAGAAGTATTTATTTGATTTTTTTAAGTTATTGTGCTTGGAACAGCATGCATGATAGAGTGCAATTAGTTAATTGTTGCATAAAGCTCACAGTATTTTATTTCAAGAAGCTCTCTCTCTCTCTCCACACACATACATACACACACACACACACACACACACACACACACACACACACACACACACACACACACAAATGTGTTCTATGGTAGAGCACCATGATTACTGATTGGAAAATCATTTGGGTAGGTCAGCATAAGAATAAAATGGTACAAATCCTGGCCTATAACATGGTATATAGACCAAGGTAAGAATAAAGCATGAATTTTCAAAGACAAGAATGAGGGTTCACGTAGGAAAATTGGAAAAGAACCCCCTGATTCCTTTTTTTATAGTACTAAATCATCTCCTAAGAAATAATTAAATAAGAAAAAAGCTAATCTACACCTACAAAAGTGATAACTATATCCAATACCAGCTGTAATTATTATTCCAGTTTGTAAAATCTAAAATATAACTGCAAGTACTCCCAGAGAACGTTCTTTTGAGCAAATGGCAGACCTAGCACCCTCAAATACAATTTGAGAGCCTTTGATTTTGAAAACCTGGGTGATTGCTCTTCTGATTATTGAGCTTTGTTTTCAATTTGACTTGAAATTGAACACATACAAGAAAGGCTTGATAATGTGTGTTTTTAAACTCTAATTACACAGATATCCATAATCTATAGTGTTCCCAGCATCAGGAAATTGCAAGCCGTGCACTGCACTCCTGAGGAATATTAAATATTATTGTTGATTAGAATTGCGGCTGATTCTTCGATTCACCAGTTGACCAAATTTTTATAAAAACCACGCAGAACCACTGAGTCAAAGGCTATGTGGAGAATTGAAGCTTATTGATGTTTTTAAATCAGAACGAAATGATTCTGGCTACATAGAATGTTCCAAATCAGGACACATACTACTAGCAGACATCCCTTCAAGAAAAAAAAGTATCTATATTGTTGTGTGTAAAATACCGAGAGTCATTAACCCACTGTGTTCTGCTAACCAGCCATGTTATTTTTATTATACAAAAATAAGCCATTTTTATTTAATGTAATATAATAACAAAAGAAAATTTGGAAAGATTTTTTTTGAGGATAGTATTATTAAAACAAAGAGAAAACATTGGTGACGGTGGGAAGTTTGCACTAGTAAAGGGGGGGGTGTACATTTTTAAGACTAAAACCTAGCTACAAACATGCTTGTAATCATAGTGCTTAAATAAAGATATTAATTAAAAAAGTAGAAAACAAAAACCTAAGACAGTCTTTTTGAAACTTCTAAAACTAAATGTGTATAAGCAGCATTGGAACTAAGTTCACAGAGCTAAGCTAACATTTCTCAGAAAGTGATATTTTGCATCAGGGGATGGAAATGTTCATTTTAAGAGTTGGTCAATGCATTGCTCTGGGTAAAGTTGGGGTTATCTCAGTATCTGAACCTTGAGGCCCAGGGGCTTGGGTTTTGGAGACTTCTCAGTTCTTCCAGATAAAACCTAGCAAGATTTAGGCAAAACCTCAGTCATTTGCAAGTAGAACCTTCCAGCACAAGAAAGACTAGAATAAAGGAAAAGAGCTTCTTAATATGAAGGAAGAGAGCATATATCAGTGACTCTGAAGAGCAAGATTCTTTCTTATTTAAAGCTGGTGCCTGATATTAGGAACTATATCTTCAAAGAAACTCTGCTCACATAACAAAAAAGTTCTCTCAGGACAATAAGGAATTAAGGAAGTAAACAAAATAGTTTTTTTAATTAATTTTTATATTTATTCATCTGTTGGTTTGGTTTGGATTTTGGGCCACATCTGGCAGCACTCTGAGTCTCTGAACTCAGAAATCTTTCCTGGCAAGCTCAGAAGATCATATGAAATGCCAGGAATCGAATGGGTAAGTCAAGTGCAAGGCAAATGCCCTACACCCTACTGCTGTGCTATGGCTCCTGTTTTACCATTTTTTAAAACTTCGGTTTCAGGTTTTGAACACATGTTATGGCTTTGTTTAAATATAGCTACTTTGTTAGAGCAAATTAAAATGTGCTTAATTATCATGGATTTTTATTTTCTCCTTAAAGGAAAAAGAAATGGGTGTTTCTTTAAATTACCTAAAAGTAAGGTTAAGCCTAGACCAAAAAAGATAATGCAGCAGTTAAGTAAACTTTATACAGTGCTCAGGCTGTGTTGCAGAAGACATGAATCATGTCACCAACTGATACACAAGGTAATGTAAATATGTCTCCAGACATAGTTAATCACTGTAAGTACTAGAAGGATTGATATAAGCACTGGAGCAGACATTGAGGGCAGGGCTCCTTTACATATATAGGAAACTTCAACATTCAAATTAAACTTTACCCTAAATAACTGTCTCTTCTTTCTTTCTTTTTTTTTAAACTTGATTGATTGGTTTTGGGGCCACACCAGCAGCTCTCAGGGTTACTTCCTGGCTCTGCACTCAGAAATCACCCCTGGCAGACTGAGGGCCCATATGGGATGCTGGGAATAGAAACAGGTCTCTCCTGGGTCTGCTACATGTAAGGCAAACACACTACCACTGTGCTATGTCTCTGATCCCTGCTGTCTCTTCTTACAAGAGTTAAAAGGGGGCAAAAAGAAAATAAAAGAGAAACAAATGCCAGCTTCCCTCCTACATTTAAAATATCTATTCTCAGGTTCAAGATACCATAAAGCATTAGTATTTTGATGATTTGCTTTTGTAGTTTATAACCATTTCCCCAGCCTATGTGCATTTTTATTTATTGTGAACACTGGAAAGATGATATCCTACCAAGATTTAAAACTAAACAAAGCTAAATAAGAAATACTTTATTTTAATACTCTGAGCAAAATTGTGTAAAAATAACAAATGCAGCTTTGATTTTTAATAATCTGGGATTTTGCAATTAACCCTAATAATTCAACTCTTCTGAACTCGAGAGGGTTGTGGTTGTTCTCAAAAGAGATCTTACAAATTAGTTTCACAGTGAATCTCGATTCAAGTGCAATGAAGTAGGTTTCATTAGAATAAACTTCCATTTACAAGCAAGGCTCTATAGCAATTTTTCTACTTCTATAAAGCCTAGGAAGAGTATCTGTAACATTTCAGGAAGGACATATGGGTGTAAATAGTCCACAGGCCAATTACTTGCATATAGAAAGGATGATAGGAAGATAAAATGTATAGAACATTGAATGGATGCTCCATCTCTTCACTTTTTCATCCTATGTCTTTCCTGGGGCTTTCAGAGATGAAGTTACCAGTGTCTCTAGAAAGGTGATAGCCCTGTTTAGTTTCTGTGTATATGTGTGTGTGTTTCCTTTTTCGTTTTGCCCTCCTTTTTTGTTTCGGTTTTTGGGATACACCAGGCAGTTCTCAGTGGTTACCCCTGGATTTGCACTCAGGAATTATTCCTAGTGGTGCTCAGCGCACCATATGGGATGCCAGGGATTGAAGATAGGTCAGTTATGTGTAAGGAAAGTGATTTATACACTGTACTGTCGTTCTAGCCCCCAGAATCTGATCTTTTAGCAGTAGAAGACCCTTTGTCTATAACCCATGACAGGTTAGTGTCCTAACTTTATTAGACAGCCGAACTGCAATTAATTTTTGACTTTCAGATTGTGTCACCTATAAATTCCATGAGCTCTAGATCACATGTATCCATTAGTTCAGAGAGATCAGAAAGAAAAACAGATTAGCTCACCGACTAAGATAAAAGAAATTATCTTAAAAACATGGAAGAAAACCATACTTATTGTCCTGTACAACACTGCCAACCCTAGTCCATACCTTGGTAAACATAGGCTTTCCATGCTGGGTGACCATAGCACACTGGTCGCAGTCCACTGTGATAGAGGAGTTGTGGTAAGATTCTTTCGAATGTTTGAGGATGTAATACAGGTCGGTCACCCCGCCTTCAAACACTGTACTGAAATAGCGAGGGATGAGTGTCCTGCCGATAGCTAGGAGATAAAAAACAGAAACAAACCATTATCAACAAAATCATTAAAGAATATACTACTTGCTCCAACAAGCCCCACGTGCACCATTACTTGACTTCTAATTAGAGACAAACTATATGAAGAAACCATTCAAAGAAGCAAATTTCTGTTTCTGGAGTGGAAAAAGCATTTGGGCCATGACCAGAGTTTCTCTGGGATTATTCCTGGCAACATGTTTAAGGCATGTGGTCATGGCACTATATATGGTACCTGATTGAACCAGAGTCTGTCTTCTACAAAGTAAGTACTTTGCTTCCTGGAATAAGTCTCTGTCCTCTCCTAATTTCTTTTAATAAAAAACCCACAATTCTTCTGTATTTTGGTTAACAGAATAAAATGCCAAGCTCTTCAGTAAAAGTTTGTATAGATTTTGTGCTCATTGAAACTCAAGTACTGATTGGTCCCTTAAAAATAATGTATATAGATAAACACTTAAAGTGGACTTTGAATCGTCTTAGTGCTGGCTCAGTGAACATATTAAAAGCTTTTATTAACCAAATTTGATGCTTAAAAGAGTGTTTTTCGGTCAGTTGGCCGAGTGTATCTTAATGCTATTATTGGTAGTAATAATGATCTATATTATATGACATATTTTTGAGCTTTCAGAACAATGCTAATTAAGGCACTTGATCCAAAATACGTTATTGTAGAAAAATAATTTTATTGTGAAACTTGCAACTTCAAAGTAGATCATTGGATATTCTGACTTCAAATCTGCAAACAATAAAATAACTTATCTTTTCAGGGTTTGGAAAGCACATTTCAACACGATGTTTTGAACTGCTTTAATGAATGGAAATCTTTAATAACTGATTCTTTTCTGGGCCTGGAGCTCATAGTACAGTGGATAAAGTGCTTGTCTTGCATAATGTAGAACTGGGTTAGCTCCCTGGCATCTCGTGTGATTCCCTGTGCTCTGTCATGAGTGATTTTTGAGCTTAGAACCAAGAGTAGCCACTGATCACTGACATGCGTAACCTCCCACAAAAATCCAACCTCCCCCAAAAAACACAAACAAGCAGGATTAACATCATTAAAATGGCAATTCTCCCCAAAGCATTATACAGGTTTAATGCCATCCCTATAAAGATACCCATGACATTCTTCAAAGAAGTGGATCAAGCACTTATGAAGTTCATCTGGAACAATAAACACCCTAGAATAGCTAAAGCGCTACTAGGGAAAAGGAAAATGGGAGGCATTATGTTCCCCAACTT
>PVKC010033892.1:0-13848 GCA_004027635.1 Crocidura indochinensis | reverse complement strand
AAAAAAAAAAAAAAGAAGTAAGCCCTGAGCATCACTAGGTGTGGCCCCAAAACCTAAGCAAACAAAAAAGAAGTGTTTGCCTTGCAAACTGCTGCCCAGATTCAATCCTTGACTTTATATATGGTCTTTCCTAGCACCAGTACAAGTGATGACTGAACACCACTGTGTGTGGCTCCCCAAATCCCCCCAAATGACAATATTTCCTTAAAATCATTCTGATTTGGGGACTGGAGCAATAACATTGTGGGGAGGGCATTTGCCTTGTACATGGCTAACGTGGATAGGATCCCATATGATCCCCGGAACCTGCCAGGTGTAATTTCTGAGCCAGGAGTAAACCCTTGAGCACCATCGGTGTGGCCCAAAAATTAAAAAAAAAATCATTCTTTTTTCTTTTTGGGGGTGGGGTGGGGGTATTGGGCCACACTCAGTGGGTGCTCAGGGATTACGGCTAACTCCTCAGGGATGACTCCTAACTGTGCTCAGGGATTTAACTGGTACTGTGACACTAGTGTGAGTTCCTGCCACCAAGTGTGCAAATCCAGACACTACACCAGCAGAGACCACAGAAGACTGATCTTTCCTGCCCCCAGTTCAGTGTCTCTCCCCAACCCACTCTGTGCCAGATGCAACCACACTGATGGGTTTACAGTTCCTCTGGGAGCCCCACACACTCTCACATCCTGGGGCTCACAGAAAGACGTGCTCTTTCCTTTGTCAATGATGCTTTTCTCTTTCCTGGGATTTTCTTCCATCTTCACTTCAAGGTCACTGCTAAGAAGAACCCAGTGAGATGATAGGGCGCTTGCCTTGCATGTGACAGACCTGGGTTCAATCCCTGGCACTCTGTATGGTCCCCAGAGCCCCACCAGGAGTGATCTCTGAGCACAGAGTTAAGACAAAGCCCTGATCACCATTGTCTGAGGCCCCCAAAACAAACCAAAATTACTGCTAAGAAAGATCTTCTTTAACCACTTCCTTAAGGAAAGTCCCTGTGAATTTGCTTTATTTAATGGGTGGATCACCCACACTTGTTAGTACTCAGGACTTGGTACTGACTCTGTGCTTGAGTCTCCCTTCAGCACTCAAGACCATGTGTTTCTGGGTCAACTGCATGCAAAGTTACCTCTGATCACCTTTAGATGTTTTTCTTATCTTACCTTTAGCTCCAGCCCTTGACCCTAAAGAATTTGGATCTGGCGGTCCATACTTGGCAATGCTCAGGGCTTACTTCTAGCTCTGTGCTCGAGGATCACTCCTGAGAGAGCTCAGGAGAGATCCTGTGGGTGCCAGGAATTGAACCTGGTTGGTTTTGTGCAAGTCAAGTGCTTCCAGATCTGTCCTCACGGAGTCAGTTGGTGCCAGGAATCAGACCCAGGCCTCTTGCCTAGAAATCCTGTGCTCAGCCCACTGAACCTTCTCTCTGGCTATCCCTCCACCCCCATATCCCCATTTTGGTCTTTCCCCATACCCTGCCCTGACTTTTGTCTTCCTTGTCTCCCTCATCTGTGCCAGCCTGAAGGTGTTCCTGTGGAGAAGACCCACAGCTCTCTGCTGTGCCCCAAAGGTGGGTGACCCTGGAGAGAGGCTGGAGGGGCACCTTCTTAGACCCAGGGAGGAAAACAGAGCGGAAGTTGGGAGTACCCTCCCAGCACCAACTCGCTGAGAGGCACGTTGGAAGCAAGCCCATGTACATCACAGTTGGGGCCCTGGGAAAGTTATTTTCAGCAAAACGCCTGAGGAATTGGGTTTCTTTTGAAATCTTCCTCCACTGCACGATAAACCTGGGGTGCAGAAACACTCAGATTATGGAGTGGTTGCTCTGTGTTTTGAGCCAGAGAACCCGCAGCATTTCACCCTTTCTCTGCTTTTCCCAGGAAAAGTTATGTCCGAATCCGTTTCCCTGGAGCTCCCGAAGGATGTTGTGCCTGATTCCTCCAAGGCTTATGTTACTGTTCTGGGTGAGCAGCTGGGCTGGGATCAGAGGGGGAAAAGTGGAGTGGAGGCTGCCAGGGTTGGCATGGGAGGGGCGGGCAGACCCATATGAAGGAATGGTGTGGAGGTTAGAAGTCAAGAAGGAAGAAGAGGGGCCCCCAGAGATAGCTCCAGAGGTAAAGCACTTGCCTTGCACTTGACAGATCCCCCAGACACTAAAGATGGTTCCTTCTGATTCCACCAGGGGTCACTCTTGAACACAGAGCCAGGAATAGCCCCTGAGTTTTTCACACACACCACCACTGCCGCCACCACCACCACCACCACCACCACATATATATGTATATATATACATACATATATACATACATATGTATATATATACATACACAGAAAAGGGGAAGAAGAGTTTATTTTAGGTAATGGGTTACTCACGGCATAGACAGGATTACTTCCATTCAAGACAAAGGAGGAAACCAGTAATTAAATCTTCTTTCTTGAATATGGTGGCAGAAATTTAGAAACAGCTGGCCACACTAAGAAACTTCTATGGTATTAAAGTTGTTGAGGTACCTTAAAGTGACTATAAGAAAATAAAGAAACTGGGGCCAGAGCAGTGGCACAAGCGGTAGGACATTTGCTTTGTCAAAGATGGACCACCGTTGAAGCCCTCGGTGTCCCATATGGTCCCCCAAGCCAGGAGCAATTTCTGAGTGAATAGCCAGGAGTAATCCTTGAGCATCATCGGGTATGGCCCAAAAACCCCCCAAAAAAATTTTTTTAAAGAAACTGGCCAAAGGGGCCGGGCGGTGGCGCTGAAGGTAAGGTTCCTGCCTTGCCTTGTGCTAACCTAGGACAGACCACGGTTCGATCCCCGGTTCCCCATATGGTCCCCCTGCCTGCCAGGAGCGACTTCTGAGCTGAT
Source organism: Crocidura indochinensis (assembly GCA_004027635.1). NCBI lineage: Eukaryota > Metazoa > Chordata > Mammalia > Eulipotyphla > Soricidae > Crocidura > Crocidura indochinensis. The sequence goes on along the minus strand of PVKC010033892.1, from coordinate 10,988 downwards.
AGACAGGAGTAACCCATGAGCGTCACCGGGTGTGGCCCAAAAAAAAAAAAAAAAGAGAAAGAAACTGGCCAGAATGATAGTACATCAGGGAGGGCATTTACTTTGGATGCAGCAGACCTGGATTTGATCTCCAGCATCCCATATGGTCCCTTAAGCACTGCCAGGAGTGATTCCTGAATGCAGAGCCATGAATAACCCCTAAGCATCACTGGGTATGTCCTTCAAACAAAAACAAGCAAAAAGAAGTTTAAGAAAAAATTGGGGGGGGGAAGGTTTTTGGGCCACACCCGGTGATGCTCAGGGGTTACTCCTGTCTATCCGCTCAGAAATTGCTCCTGGAGTGGGGGACCATTATAGGACTCAGGGGGACCAAACCGCTGTCCGCCCTGGGCTAACGCAGGCAAGGCAGATGCCTTACCGCTTGAGCCATGACTCCGGCCCAAGAAAAAAAATTTTTTTTTTTTTTTGGATTTTTGGGTCACACCCGGTGACGCTCAGGGGTTATTCCTGGCTATGCGCTCAGAAGTCGCTCGTGGCTTGGGGGACCATATGGGAAACCGGGGGATCAAACCGCAGTCCGTCCTAGGCTAGCGCAGGCAAGGCAGTCTCCTTACCTTCAGCGCCACTGCCCGGCCCCCCCCCCAAAAAAATTTTTTTTGGTTTTTGGGTCAAACCTGGCAGTGCTCAGGGGTTACTCCTGGCTCCATGCTCAGAAATTGCTCCTGGCAGGCACAGGGGACCATATGGGGCACCGGGATTCGAACCAATGACCTTTTGCATGAAAGGCAAACGCCTTACCTACATGCTATCTCCCGGGCCCAAAAAAAAAATGTTTTTTAAAGAAGTTAAAGAAATGGCTAGAGAGAGAGAATATATTGGATAGAGCACTTAACTTATATACCGGCCATTTGGGTTCAATCCCTGGCACCACATATGCTCCCTTGACCTTCACCAGAAGTGATCCCTGGGCACAGAGGCAGGAATAAGCACTGAGCACTGCCAAGAAGTGCCCCATCCCCCCTCAAAAAAGAAAATAATAATAAATAAAAAAAAAGATAAAAAAATAAAAGACTTGGGGCCGGAGAGGTAGTATGGACATAAGGTGTTTGTCTTGCATGCAAAAGGATGGTGTTTCGAATCCCAGCATCCTATATGGTCCCCTGAGCCTGCCATGAGCAATTTCTGAGCATAGAGCCAGGAGTAACCCCTGAGCACTGCCAGATGTGACCCACCACCCAAAAACTAAAAGACTTATAAAACTAAGAAGAAAGAAGTAATGAAAGGCCAAGTAGTCTCAGATGCAATAGTGGGGAAATAAACAAGGACAGAACTAAATATCCAAGCCAAAGTCAATGATAATAGTATCACGGGACCTACACTTTAACAATCTAAACTTAAAAGGAACTGTTATACTGGCAGGCCAGGGGACAAAGAAAGGGTGGTGGTATAGGAAGTACCTGGATCCACTTGTGGAGGGAGGTTGATACTGGTGCTGGGAAGGGCCCTGACTCATTGTATAACTCAAATTTGACTATGAAGGATTCTGTTGCAATTGTTTTTATAAAATAAATAATTTTTAATAAATTGTTTTAATAAAATAAAATAAAAGGAGGCCAGTGATCTATCGTACTACAGGATCTACAAGCACAGAGCTGGGGATAGCCCCTGAATATGGCACAATGTGACTCAAAAACATCATGAAGCCAGAGTATTAGAGCAGTAGTCAAAGTACCTGTCTAGCATGTAGGCACCTAAACCTTGCCAGGAATGATCCCTGACCACAAAGCCAGGAGCAAGCCAAGTGTGTCCTGAAAGCAAAACAAAATGCAAAACAACAACAAAAGGCAGCAACAATGGCAATAATAATAATAATAATAACAACAATAATAATAAATAACAATCGGGAGCCGGGAGGTGGCGCAGGAGGTAAGGTGCCTGCTGCCTTGCCTAGGATGAACCACGGTTCGATCCCCCGGTTCCCATATGGTCCCCCATGCCTGCCAGGAGCGACTTCTGAGCGCATAGCCAGGAGTAACCCCTGAGCGTCACTGGGTGTGGCCCAAAAACAAAAAAAAAAAAACAAAAAAAAAAAACAATAATAAAATAATTATGTCCAGAGCAATAGCACAATGGATAGGGCAGTTGCCTTGCATGTGGCCAACTTGAGCTTGATCCCTGGGATCCCATATGGTCCCTTGAAACTGCCAAGAGTGATTTCTGAGGGCAGAGCCAAGAATAACCCAAGTGGCCCAGAATGTGGCCCAGAAACAAAACAAAAAAAATAATAAATAATGCTCTGAGAGAGAAGAAACGTGTCTGCCCTAGAGACAGGCTGGGGGGTGGGACCATGGCAGGAAAACTGAGAACGTTGATAGTGAAAAATGAACGTGGTGAAGGGACTGGTGTTGGAATATTGTTTGACCAAAACTCAGTTATCAACAATTTTTTTAACTCTGTCTCTCACAGTAATTTAATAATAAAATAATAATGCTGGGGCATTATTTTTATGATAGCACAGCAGATAAGATGTTTGCCCTGCACGCACAGTTGACCCGAATTTAAATTCCTGGCATCCCATATGGTCCTCTGAACTCACCATGAGCGATTCCTGAGTGCAGAGTCAGAAGTAACTCCTGAGCACCACTGGATGTGGCCCAAGATAAAACGAAACAAAACAAAACAAAACAAAAATAATGCTTTAGTGCATGTCTGTGACCTGAATGACAACTCTTTGGGGCTCTTCTCTCTGCTGCATTGCAGGTGACATCATGGGCACAGCCCTGCAGAATCTCGACAGCCTGGTACAGATGCCAAGCGGCTGCGGAGAACAGAATATGGTGCTGTTCGCGCCCATCATCTATGTCTTGCAGTACCTGGAGAAGTCGGGGCAGTTAACCAAGGAAATCAGGACGCATGCCGTGGGCTTCCTGGAGAAAGGCAAGTCACTTTGCTCTTTTTTTCTCGACACTGCAGAACTGGCTGGGGCCTGGCATATGGAGGTGATCAGGAGTTCAATTTCTTGAGCACTGCCCAGAGCAGCCCCCAAGCACAGAGTCAGGAGCACTCAGCAGTGCTGACTTTGGCAAATAAATTGATGATGATGATGATGATGATGATGATGATGATGATGATGATGATAATAGTCATCATAGTTTTCTTTCTTTCAGAAAGCACCTTTCTGCTAAAACTAGTCCTGAATGAATGGCAGATGTGAAGGATTTATCAATTTTGTTTTTTTGGGGGGTTATACCTGGCAGTGCTCAGGGGTTACTCCTGGCTTTGCATTCAGAAGTCATTCATGGCAGGCTCGGGGGGACCATATGGGATGGTGGGAATCGAGGTCTATCTAGGTTTGACTGCATGCAAGGCAAAGACACTACAGCTGTGCTATCGCTGTGGCCCCCACTGTGGAGGATTTAAAATGGGCAAAATGTGGGCTTAGTGATAGCACAGCGGGGGGCCAGCGAGATAGCAAGATAGTGAGATAGTAATGGGTTTGCCTTGCACACGGCCAACCTAGGACAGACCTGGGTTCGATTCCCAGCATCCCATATGGTCCCCTGATTTCTGAGCGCAGAGCTAAGAATAACCCCTGAGACCTCTGAGTGTGGCCCAAAAACAACCACCAAAAAAAAAAAAAAAAAAAAAGGGGGGAAGCCAGAGTGATAGTACTGTGGAAAGGACCCTGACCTTACATGAAGTCAACCAGGGTTCAATCTCTGGCATCCCATAGGTTCCCCTGAACACTTGCAGGAGTAATTCCTTAAGTGCAGAAACAAGAGTAATCCTGAACACCGCTGGGTATAGCCCAAAAAATTAAATAAATGAAAACAGACAGAAGGGCCAAAGTGATAGCATAGCAGATAGGGTAGGTGTTTGCCTTGCACACAGCTGACACAGATTCAGTCCCTGGTACTCCATATGGTCTCTTGAGCCCACCAGGAATAATCCCTGAATGCAGAGTCAGGAGAATGAGCACTGCCAGGTGTGTCCCCCAGACAAAAACAAATTAAGCAATCGAGACAGAAAATGTGAATTCTGGGGACAGAAAGTGTGAGCCTTCTGAACTAAGAACTCCAACTATCTTATACAGTAAAAAAAAAAAAAAAAGTTTTTTTATTGCTTAGAACCAGGAGTCACCATCATCAGAATAGCATTCTTTGACCAATTAAGTGATTGTCTTTATCTATCTGGGGGAAGATTTTACACATCTGAGGCCCTCAGTCTTTTGAGATAAACATCTTTATAATGGGTTTATCTCAAGAGATGTTTCCTGTAGGAGGAAGATCCGAGATAGAGCAGTCACTACTGCCTGGCCTGAGTGGCAGTGGCGTTCCAGATTAGGTGCTGGCTGTTGCCAGCCCTGTCTACCTCATTCCTCATTCTATAATTCTTTTTTTTTTTTGTTTTGTTTTTGGGCCACACCCGGTGATGCTCAGGAGTTACTCCTGGCTATTCGCTCAGAAGTCGCTCCTGGCAGGCACGGGGGATCATATAGGGAACTGGGGGATCCAACCACGGTCCGTCCTAGGTTAGCGCAGGCACCTTACCTCCAGCGCCACTGCCCGGCCCCAATTCTTTTTGTTGTTGTTGTTGTTGTTGTTGTTGTTGTTGTTGGGTCACACCTGGCAGTGCTCAGGGGTTATGCCTGGTTCTATTGGGGGACCATATGGGATGCCAGGATTCGAACCACCGTCCTTCTGCATGCAAGGCAAACACCTTGCCTCCATGCTATCTCTCTGGCCCCATCGTTCTATCATTCTTTTTTTTTGGGGGGGGGTCACACCCGGCAGTGCTCAGGGATTACTCCTGACTCTGTGCTCAGAAATCGATCCTGGCAGGCACGGAGCGGGGATGAGGGGGTCATATGGGATGCCGAGATTCGAACCACCGTCCTTTTGCATGCAAGGCAAACACCTTACCTCCATGTTATCTCTCCAGCTCCCATCCTATCATTCTTAATCCTTGGTTCCAAGGGCGGATGGTTGCTTCCAAGGGCAGGTGCAGCCACATGCCAGGAAGCAAGTGCCCTGCCCACTCTACTACTGTAGAGTAACCAGGACAGGGGAAGCTGTTCCGGTTGTATAGATCCATGGTAAATAATCCACACAGACAGGAGGGTAAGAAGAGGCAAAAAGGCAGGACACAAAATCCTTTTCCAACCTCCTGCTGCTCCAAAACTCTAAAGCTCACTAGCCAGCTGCAAAAGGAACCCGGTCCTTCCAGTTTAACTCCTATTTATTCAGATCTAAACAGCGCCCCCTACCTGAAGTCGTAGGTTGGAAAGCAGGCAGAGAAACATGTAACAGAGAAATACTATGAATGACTCTAAATACTTAACATACTATCACTGCAACCCTTCAGTTCTGCCTTCTAAAAAGCTTTTTTAGGGATGGGGAGGCAGAGTGATTGCACAGTGGGTAAAGCATATGCTTTGCATGTGACCAACAGAGGTTCAACATACAGGGAAGTGAACTGGCAGATGGCACAGGGCTGGAGCGCATGCAGAGGGTCCTGGGTGGGATGCCCTCAATAGGATCTATCCCTCCCCCCAATTTCCAAAGAAAATGGCACCGGGAAGCTTGGGCTCCTGAAGTTTCCTTTGTCTTGGAAAGCCTTGAAGTATTTTTGGAAACTTGCCCTGATCTAAAAGCACATCCTTTGTCCCAGGTTACCAGCAGGAGCTTCTCTACAAACATAGCAACGGATCCTACAGCGCTTTCGGGGAGCAGGATGGAAATGGAAACACTTGGTACTGTGACCCTGGACCCCAGGAGCACTGCACCCCACAGCATCAGTTCAGGCCCTCTGGGAACGCCCTCTTTACTGTCCGAACTCATTTTTTATTTCTTTCATTTCTTGCTATTTTTGTTTTGGGGCTACACCCAACAATGCTCAGTAGTTACTCCTGGTTCTGCACTCAGGAATTACTCTCGGCAGGGCTTGAGGAACCTTTGGTATGCTAGAGATCAAACCTGGGTTGACTGTGTGCAAGGCAAGAGCCCTACTCACTGTACTATCATTCTGGCCCCTAATTTTTTTAAAAAAATTTAAATATCTAGATTTATTGGACATCCCAGGTTTCCTGTATACCATGTTTCAACCCCACCCTCCACCCACTTGTCTCCAGTCCCCACCCACCCTGCACTCCTAGCCCCCCCATTTCCTGTTTTTAGGGGAACTTTTAGGGATGGGGGTTTTGAGTCATACAGAGTGATGCTTAGTAGCTACTCCAGGCTCAGTGCTTTGAGGTTGCTCCCAGCAGTGCTCAGGCAACCATGTGGTACTGGGATTCCAGGCCTCTTCCATATCTCAACTCAACTCAAGGGAGCGATCACTCTGGCCTCACTTCTTCTTGCACCCCATCCTCTGCCTCCTTTGTCACACTCATATTGGTCTCAGGCATGGTCACGCATCCCTTGCACTCTTCTGCCTGCCTTAGAGCCTCTCTAGTTTTTGCCCTTTTCCTCCCTTCCTAAATTAACCAACTACCTGAATAAACTAACAGAAGATGACATGGCATTCTGGCCTGAAATGCCCTCTTCAGTCCACATTTCCCTCTGCCCCCACATAGGCTCACAGCTTTTGTCACCAAGTGCTTCAGCCAGGCTCAGAAATTTATCTTCATTGATGACAAGATCATTCAGGAGGCCCTCAAGTGGATGGCGGGCACCCAGCTGGCCAGCGGCTGCTTCACCAACGTGGGGAAGCTCCTTCACACAGCTATGAAGGTGCGACGGGGGCCAGGATGGCCAGAAGGACACTGGCCCAGGCAGTGGCCAGCTTTGGGGTTCAGTCCTGCCTTTCTTTTTTGCTTTTGTTGTTTTGGGCCATCCTTGGTAGTATGTAAGGTTTGCTCCTGACTCTGCGTTCAGTGATCATTCCTGGGAGAGCTTGTTTGGTTTTTTGTTTTGTTTTGGATTTGGGGGGCACATCTGGCTCTGCACTCAGAAATCACTTCTGGCTGTGCTCCGGGGACTCTGAGCCTGGGGTGCGAGGGATCAAACCCAGGTGGGCTATGTGCAAGGCAAGTGCCCTTCCCAATGTACTATTTTTCTTTTTTTTGTTTTTGTTTTTGGGCCACACCCAGTGGTGCTCAGGGGTTATTCCTGGCTATCTGCTCAGAAATAGCCCCTGGCAGGCACCGGGGACCATATGGGATGCCGGGATTCGTACAAACCATCTTAGGTCCTGGATCGGCTGCTTGCAAGGCAAACACGGTGTGCTATCTCTCCGGCCCCCAATGTACTATTTTTCCAGCCCTTCAGCCCTGCTTCTGCAAGATCCAATTCTGCTGCAATTGAGCCCCCAGATCCTGTGTTTGGTTCTGCACAGAGCTTCTCAGCTCAGCAGCCTCAGTTTCCCTCCCCAAAAAAGTTGAGAGTGCAAATGCCAGTATCTCCTTGCCAAACACACAATCACACATAACCCTGTTCTGACAAACAGCTTTTATTTTTGGTTTTGGAGACACAATTGGTGGTCCTTAGGGGTTACTCCTGGCTCTGCACTCAGAAATCGCTCCTGACAGGCTCCGGGGACCATCTGGGATGCCGGGGATCAAACCCAAGTGGTCATATGCAAGGCCATTGCCCTCCCTACTGTACTATGACTCTGATCACTGAGAAAGAGCTCTGTGTATTTTTTTCTCTTGGGGAGACCTCCCAAGTAATGCTCAGGGGAACAAAGCTGTGAACAAAGGGGAACATTTGTGGGGCTGCATAGCCCAAGAGTTCAATGCTGGTCCAGCAGTGCTAAGAGGGGATGCAGTGCCAGGAATCCAGCTCAGGGCTTGGTATATGTCAAACACTTGCTTCCACACTTCAAGCTATTTTTGTGGTCCTTGCACAGAGTTGCCTGTGCCTGCAGCTACCCTGCCCTGCTGTTGTCTTTTAGGGTGGTGTGGACGACGATGTCTCCCTGACAGCCTACATCACATCAGCTTTGCTGGAAATGGGCAAAAGCCCACATGTGAGTGTCTGTGCTATTGTGGCTCTTTCTGGAGCCATCTGGGCCTTGGGTCTGCCTCTTACAGATTTATGTATAATGCTTTGGGGCAGCGAAGCATGGGAGGCATTTGGGTCACACTCAGCGTTGCTCAGGTGATTAGGTGGTTGCTTGTTGGCAGTACTGGTGGTGCTGGGGGACCCCACGCAGTTTCAGAGATGAAACTTGGGCCTCCTGCATGCAAAATATGGCTTCGACCCTTGGGGCTGCCTCCTAGGCCCTTCTTCTGCCTTTTAGTTTAGTTTTGTCTTGTTTTAGTTTTGGGGCCATACCCTGCATTCAGGGGTTACTCCTGGCTCTGTGCTCAGAAATCACTCCTAGCAGGTTTGGAGGAATATATGGAAAGAGTTCTGACTCTAATTCTTCCTTTCTGTTTCAGGATCCAATGGTTGCTCAGGGCCTGCAGTGCCTCCAAAATTCCCTGGCCACCATCAGCTCCCAGTACTCACAGGCCCTCCTTGCATACACATTTTCTCTGGCAGGGGACCTGGATCTGAGAAGCAAGCTTCTTGAAAAGTTAGACCAGCAGGCCATCATCTCAGGTATGTGGATGAAGGGACAGGCTCTGTGATCCTCCCCCCCCCACCCCACCCCCGTCCCAGCACTACAGTTAGGCTTCTTCTCTGTAAAAGTGCTTGTCAGAAAATTACTGTTGAGATTTTTGTGTCAAGGTCCAGCAGTCTAGGAAAGCTTTTGAGGTACCAACAGTGATAGAGTGGTGAGCGAAGCTGTGGTTTTCATCTCAGGAGTGAAATGCTGCTAGCCTTGAATGTGAGAGGACTCAAGTTCAATCCCCACCCACATCCTCCCACCCCAGACCCCAAATAACCTAGGGTTGAAGAGATAATACAGAGAATAAGGCACTTACTTGCCTTGTGTACTGCCAACCCCAGTTCCATCCCTGGCACTGCATCTGGAGCCCCAAGAAGCACCAGGAGTGATCCCTGAACACAGAGCAAAGAGTAAGCCCTGAACACAGCTGACCATGGCCTAAAACAACCACAACAGCAGCAATAACAACAATCTGGCCTAGAGCAGTGTTCAACCTGCTCCTACCTACAGGCCCACTGACCAGCAGTTAGAACCAAGACTGGAATGTTATGGATTTCAACCTTCCTCCACAAGTGGATTGCCACCAATCAGTGTGCAGGGAGTTGAGGACCATGCTCTAGTTTTAGTTTTGTTTGATTGGGGGGCTGGGGAGTGGTACTTGGGGCCACACCCAGAGGTGCTTAGGGACTATTTTTGGCTCTGTGCTTAGAAGTGAATCTCTTTTTTGTTGTTGTTGTTGTTGTTTTTATTGGATTTTGGGTCACACCCGGCAGCACTCAGGAGTTACTCCTGGATCTATGCTCAGAAATCGCTCCTGGCAGGCTTAGGGGACCATATGGGATGCCGGGATTCGAACCACCGACCTTCTGCATGCAAGGCAAACACCCTACCTCCATGCTACCTCTGTGGTCCCAGAAGTGAATCTTGATGGGGTTGGAGTGGTAACACAATGGTAGGGCATTTGCCTTGCATGCTGCCGACTTGAGACAGACCCAGGTTCAATCCCGGCATCTCAAATGGTCCCCCAAGCCTGCCAGGAGCAATTTCTGAGCCCAGAGCCAGGAGTAACCTCTGAGAGCTGCTGGATGTGACCAAAAACCAAAATCAAACAAACAAAAAAATGAAGTAACCCCGGTGGTATGCAGGACATCATATGAGGTGCCATGATCAGGTCAGCTAGGGTCAGCTGCATTCAAGATAAGTGCTTTGGGAGCTAGAAAGTGCAATCTAGGGTTTTATTCTTTTGGATATATATATTTTTTTTTTGTTGTTGTTGTTGTTTGTTTGTTTTTTTTTTTGGCCACACCTGTCTGAAATGAGGCCTCAATCTCCAAAGCCAGGATACTGGAGAGACTCAGGTCTGGAAGCAAACACTGATGCAGGAAATAATCCACACACACTGAAGAGGGTGAAACTGGTTCAGGAAACACAAATACTCAAGCCTTCAGCTCCTAAGAAAGAAGCAGGCAGCTCAGTGAGGCGACCCAAAAACACAAAAGAGCTTGTATCTTTCTTCTTTTTCTTTCTCTCTCCTCCTTTCTTTCTTTTTTCTCTCTTCTTTCTTTCTATCTTCCTTTCTTTTCTCTCTTCTTTCCTTTCTTCGTTCTCTTTCTTCTTTCCTTTCTTTCTTTTTTTTGTTTTTGGGCCACTCAGGGGTTACCCCTGGCTCTGTGCCCAAAAATCGATCCTGGCAGGATCAGGGGATCTTATGGGATGCCAGAGATTGAACCTGGGTTCACCCAGGTAGGCAGCATGCAAAGTAAAAGCCCTACCACTGTGCTGTTGCTCCAACCCCCAAAAAGCCGTGCCAAGAGAGCTTTTTCCTAAGACCCGGATATTTATTGGGAAGAGTTTGGGATAGAGATTAAGTAGTCTAAACACCAATCCAAGGTACTATATTTAAAGATGTTTTCGACTTGGGCTGGAGCATTGGCATAGTGGTAGAGCATTTGCCTTGCATGCAGCTGACCTACTACGGACTGTGGTTCGATCCCTCAGCATCCCATATGGTCCCCAAAGCCAGAAGCGATTTCTGAGCACAGACAAGAGTAATCCCTGAACATCACTAGGTATGCCCCCCCCCTGCCAAATATAAGATGTTTCTGAGCAATGAGTATCAAGGAGTATACTGAGTTTGATGGCATCCAGTTAATTCCACACACCTGGATATTCTCAGGGCTTACTCCTGGCTCTGTGCTCAGGAATCATTCCTGGTAGGCTCAGGGGACCATATGGAATGCTGGGGCTCGAACCCATGTTGGCTGTATGCAAAGCAAATTCTCTATCTGCTGTACTATTGCTCCAGAGGAAGGAAGGAAGGAAGGAAGGAAGGAAGGAAGGAAGGAAGGAAGGAAGGAAGGAAGGAAGGAAGGAAGGAAGGAAGGAAGGAAGGAAGGAAGGAAGGAAGGAAGGAAGGAAGGAAGGAAGGAAGG
>PVKC010033891.1:0-13844 GCA_004027635.1 Crocidura indochinensis | reverse complement strand
ACCACACAGTCCCTGGGATGCAGTTGGCCAAAGACCGGAGCAGCCGGAAGAGTTCAACCCCTTCTGAGAATCCTAACACCCAAGAGAGCAATGGCGAAGGAAGCTCCTTCTCATCCCATGTATCTTCAGCCCTTACAATCTCGAGTTTGGCAGATGCTGCCACAGATAGTAGCTGTACTTCCGGTGCCGAACAAAATGACGGGCAGAGTATTAGAAAGAAAAGAAGAGCTACTGGGGTGAGTCTGATTCCCTGTGTGTTCTGTAGTAGCGTACTTCATGTGATAGAGATTTACTTGACTTTTTGTGAAGTATCTGGAATTGTGATTCTCCCCACTTTGGAATACGAGACTTGTGAGGCTCTCCTCCTACTGTTGTGGTATTCTGCTGGTTGCTTTTACTGAGCGATTCTACCAAGTCAGATGTAATCGAATATGAATGTACAAGGAAAATGTGAAGTGATTTCTAAAATAGTCTCCAAGCCAGTGATTCTTTTTTTAATCACCCGACCAAGGAGTATGCTGCAGTTTCAGCTGTAACTCGATCTGTTTTTGTGATGGAATGTGACCAAAGGAAGTCTTAAGTGTTATGTTTGTAGGGCATGTATGTCTGTTGAACCCGTGACTAATAATCTTGGTGATTTTAATGTGGTGATTTTAAACACTGCTGTGGTGCACTATGTGAGCTTATTAGTCATATATATATATATATATATGTGTGTGTGTGTGTGTGTATAAGTATACATATAAGCATATATAATTATGTGTGTATATATACATTTATATTAAGTATCTGTATATACACATACATATGTAAGTATATATATACAGACATATATAAGTATACAGATACTTATATATAAGTATATATGTTATATAAATCTATGTGTATATAAGTCTTTGTTGTGCCCTCTTTTTTTGTATTTTTCTCAGAATCAATTATTTCATTGATAGGTGTCTCTGCTAACATCTCTGTTGCTGTCATTGTTCAACTTTTCTGGAACCCTTTCTGAAAAGAAATAAGAATGGTCCAGAAGCTGACACTTTGAGAAGATGGGCTATTTCTTTTAGAATTGGGCCACTAAAGCAGTAGTTAAGTGCTTAGGTTGTAGATCAAGGCTTAAGTTTTAAGTTTCTTCCATTGATTCTAGAATAGACAGGTGAAAGATTATCCAAAAATATCTTTTTTTGTGGGGAGGGCCATACCCAGTGGTGCTCAGGGGTTACTCCTGGCTATCTGCTGCTCAGAAATAGCTCCTGGCAGGCACAAGGGACCATATGGGATGCCAGAATTCAAACCAACTACCATAGGTCCTCGGTTGGCTGCTTACAAGGCAAACACCGCTGTGCTATCTCTCCGGCCCCCCAAAGATAATATCTTAAAACTCTATCTTGGTTTTTTTTTTCGGGGGGAGGCACACCCAGCTGTGCTCAGGGGCTACTCCTGGCTCTGCACTCGGAAATCGCTCCTGGCAGGCTGAGGGGCCATATGGAATTGAACCCGGGTCTGTCCTGGATTGGCCATTTGCAAGGCAAACACCCTATTTCTCCCTGCTATCTCTATGGCCCCTTGAAGTTTTATTCTATTCAGCTTACTATTATAAAGATTTTCTTGCTGAAATTTAAAGTAAAAAACATGCCAAAATTAAATTGTATACATTATCACTTTTTTGTTTGTTTGTTTGTTTTTGGGCCACACCCGGTGACACTTAGGGGTTATTCCCGGCTTAGTGCTCAGAAATTACTCCTGACTTGGGGGATCATATGGGACACCAGGGGATAGAACTACGGTTCATCCTAGGTCAGGACGCACAAGGTGTCCTATCTCCTAAGCCACTGATCTGGCCCCACCTTATCACTTATTTTTTCCAAACTTCTGTTTATACCTTGCTTTACCAAGATGCAATGTTTTGCCTAATCCTCTTAGATTTTTCTTTTTCTACGAAACTAGGAAGGTACTTCACTTTGGATTTTTAATCTGATTCATTTAACTAATGTTTAAGTTTGGATCATGTGTAAGATTTCTATTATAGATGGTAGCAACAGTTAAGACTAAAAGATGATTATCTTAGAATTAATTCTTTTGTTTTTCTCTGGATAATGACTTTCATATATTTATTGCTCAGTTTTTTTGTTTTTTTTTTTTTTATGTCCTCAGGATGGATCGTCTCCTGAAATTCCAAGTCTAGAGAGGAAAAATAAAAGAAGAAAAATTAAAGGAAAGAAAGGTACAGGTAAAATATTTGGCAGGAGAAAATATTTACCGATTCAGAGCAGCTTGACACAGTATAGCTTGTAGTGGTCAAACTGATTTCCAGTAGATTGATATATATATATATATATATTTTTTTTTTTTTTGGTTTTTGGGCCACACCCGGTGACGCTCAGGGGTTACTCCTGGCTATTCGCTCAGAAGTCGCTCCTGGCAGGCACGGGGACCATATGGGGAACCGGGGGATCGGACCGCAGCCCGTCCTAGGTTAGCGCAGGCACCTTACTTCCAGCGCCACCGCCCGGCCACGTAGATTAATATTTTTGTCCTACCGCCATAGAAAAGTCTAACTTCTTACAACATAGATATATATAGAAACATGATACCTCTAAGCTAAATTTTATTATAAATCTTAGGAACAAATTGTGTAAAATATGAGGCTAGAGGGTCTCATTGGGCTTTGTGCTAGTAGGTTTCTCTCTCTTTCAACCCCCAACCCCTTTCTCCCTCTCTCCCATATGGGATGCCGGGATTCGAACCACTGTCAGTCCTGAGGTGGGGGCAAAATTAAAGACCCTACTGCCCTCTCCGCCTCTTTTTTTCTTATTTTTATTTTGAGGCATTGTGGTTGCTTTTCTCATGTAAATTAAGGAGAGAAGTTATTATTGTGACTCTCTGAACCCCTTTTTAGTTTAAAGGCCAGTGCAGAACATGATTAGATGAGCTTTGGTGATTAGATCTGGTGGATAGCATCAAGGATAATAACAATTTCTGTCGGTCAGCTTTGTGGATAATAGCATCATTTGTAGAACTAGAAAACAGAGTTAAAAGAACGCACAGCGGCGTTTGCCTTGCAAGCAGCTGATCCAGGACCTAAGGTGGTTGGTTTGAATCCCGGTGTTCCATATGGTCCCCCGTGCCTGCCAGGAGCTCTTTCTGAGCAGACAGCCAGGAGTAACTCCCGAGCAACGCCGGGTGTGGCCAAAAAAAAAGAACATGAAGGAAAATTACCCTTTGGGGGGGGACAAGGTGTTATTGGGATCCTTTGAGTTAAAGGTAATTAGAGATCTCAGCTAGAACAACCATGATAATTGGAAATGTGGGTCTGGAGTTTAGAAGATAAACTTTGGTATATTAAATGAAAGACACAAAGCTAAATATGATTAAAAGCAGCAACTTAGGGGCCGGCGAGGTAGCGCTAGAGGTAGTGTCTGCCTTGCAAGCACTAGCCAAGGAAGGACTGAGGTTCAGTCCCCGGTTACCATATGGTCCTCCCAAGCCAGGGGCAATTTCTGAGCGCTTAGCCTAGCAAGGAATATCCCCTGAGCATCAAATGGCTGCTGCCCCCAAAACAAAACAGAAACAAACAAACAAAAAAGGCAGCAACTTATACACAGTAGAATATTTGTTTTAAAGTAGAATATTTGTTTTAAAGTAGCTACGTTTTTCTTCCAGGAAGCTTGCATTGATAAGGAGAACAGTATTTGTTTGGGGGTACATATGGCAGTGCTCAGGGCTTACTCCTAGCTCTGTATTCAGGGCTTATACCTGGCAGTTACTCTGGGGATCATATGTGGGATGGGCTTAAACCTGAGTTGGCCTTGTGTAAGGCAAGTACTGCCTTACCCTCTATATTATCTCTCAGGCCCCAAGGAGAACAGTTTACAGATTAACAATTAATCAACAATGAACAGAATAAAGAAAAAATTGGGGATAAGTAGAAGCAGTTTGGATATAGGGCCTGATCTGAATAAAAAATGTTGTTTGAGGATGGTAGGAGGTGAAAGAAAAATGGGAGATGCTAAGAACAGTTGATTGGCCTAGGACAGAAATTTCTCCTGTCTGGGCTGGTGGTGAAGGAAGATGATTAGGAAAGACCTTATCATAGTGGAGAACATTTGATCTCTGGCTTATCAGCTCTTTTGGTTTCTAGCTTTTACCATATTGGCCTTGATTGTTTGGCTTGTGAGATTTGATGATTAATCTACTGGGGAGAAATAAAATCTTAGTCTACATAATTACAGCAGTTTTTTTTTCTGACTAACTGAATTATTAAAGAGAAGTCTTGGTAATAAACTGAGCTCTGTGGTTCCTTTTCACAGAACGTTCTCAGGTTGATCAGCTGCTGAATATCTCTTTAAGGGAGGAAGAACTAAGCAAATCACTGCAGTGCATGGATAACAATCTCTTGCAAGCAAGGGCAGCACTTCAGACAGCTTATGTTGAAGTTCAGAGACTACTTATGCTTAAACAACAGGTAAAACTCATGGAACAATAATGGAAATGGATTATCTCTGAAGTTGAGTTTCAAAGCTCTTAACAAAATATTTTATTTTTAGATAACTATGGAGATGAGTGCACTGAGAACCCATAGAATACAAATTCTACAGGGATTACAAGGTATTTGGAAAGAATCTGATGGATCGGGCCCTTTGTCGTTTGTTGGAAGAAAATGTTTTCTTTCATGTCTTTAATTTTATCCTTCTTTAGAAAGACCTTTGAGACTATATATAACCTTAAAATGCTCAGTAATGATAATAGTATGCTACAGAAAAAGCCTTGAGTTAGGAATCAAAAGATGGGGATCATTTTGGTTTGGTTTGGTTTGGTTTTTGGTTTTGGTTTAGGGCCAGACCCAGTAGTGCTCAGGGGTTACTTCTAGCTGTGCAATCAGTATTTACTTTTGAATGAGCCTGGGGGACCATGTGGGTACCAGGGGTTGAACCTGGGTTTGTCATGTGCAAGGCAAGTGCTTAGCTGCTGCATTATGTGTTTAGCCCCAAGGTTCAGATAATGACTTCCACTAGGGCCCATGACTTTGGATAGGTAATTTAAAATATGAACAGTTTCCTGAACAGGAATATTAATGCCTGTTTTATCTGTATTGCTTTGTATGATTATATGACATACTATTTTGAAAAAAATCACGAGGCATCATAAAATCCTACTGTAATCTTTAAAAATATACTTTAGGGGATGGAGAATAGAATAGTAGATAAGACACTTCTGTTACATGCGGTTGACTGGGTTTGGTCTCTTGTACTGCATATGTTGCCCTGACCCCCTCCAGGCGTGATCCCTGAGCACAGAGGCAGGAGTAAACCTTTAGCACTTAAAGCAAAAAAGAATGTATAGGGCCCAGAGTGATAGTAGGTAGGACGTTTGCCTTGCATGCTGACCCAAGTTCCATCTCTGGCAGCATCCCATATGGTTCTCCCCGAGCACTACCAAGAGTAATTCCTAAACCCCTGAGTGTTGCCGGATGTGGTCCAAAATCACACCCTTAAAATATGTGTGTGTATACACATACTTTAGAATTGACTTTTTTTTTTTTTTTTTTATGGTTTTTGGATCACACCCGGCAGTGCTCAGGAGTTACTCCTGGCTCCATGCTCAGAAATTTGCTCCTGGCAGGCTCGGGGGACCATATGGGGCACCGGGATTTGAACTGATGACCTTTTGCATGAAAGGCAAACGCCTTACCTCCATGCTATCTCCCAGGCCCCTAGAATTGACTTTTTAAGTAACATTTTTGCATTTGCATGTATATGTTTCCTATTCCAGAAACATATGAACCTTCCGAGGGCACAGACCAGGCTCTTTGTAGTCTTCCGAGAGAACAAAGGAACACTAGACCTCAAACATCTGCTGATCCTGCATTGCTGTCTACTCCCCTTTTTCCTGTTTTTCTGGAGTCTCCATCATCCACTGGAGTCCCTCTCCAAGTAACTGCATCGTCTACTTTCCAAGGCCATGGTAGTCTTCCTGCTCCAGACTCCTCAGTTCAGATTAAACAAGAACCCATGTCTCCTGAACACGAGAGTGTGAACAATATGTCACAAGGCTCTGCTTGCATTGTGTCCAAGGAATTACTGCAGGCTCATAGTATGTAAACTTTTCTCTGAGTTAAGGGCAACCCTTTAGTGAATCTGGGGTGACTTTGTATCAGTGATGAATGTCATACTCCCCATTAAAGCTGAAATTACTACAATTCATTTTTCTTGAAATTTCCTTTATTTAAGAGAATTATCAGCTCTTTTATGCAAAAAATATATGAAAAATTTCTTAGCTTTTACTATCTGTTGTTATATCCAAATAGTTTTATCAAATGTATATTTACTTTCCTAATTAACTTTTTTTTCCTAATTAATTTTTCTGTGGATAATACGTAGCATTTTTTTTAAAGGTTAATATATTTTTTAATTTTGATCATAGTGGCTTACATATCTTTCACATATCAACATTGAATCATTGGAATATCCACCACCAAATTTGTCCTCCCCCCTTCCCCGTTCCCTTTCTGCAACCCATATCCCCCACAACCCCCCCCTCCCCAGCCCCCAGGCTGCTAGAGTAGATGGTCCCCTCTCAGTCTAGCTTACTATCAGTGATCATACATCTGTTTAATACTTAGCATTTAAAAAAAATATTAACAATAAAATATTATATAGTTACTTTTGGGGCCGGTGAGGTGGCGCTTGAGGTAAGGTGTCTGCCTTGTAAGCGCTAGCCAAGGAATGAACCGCAGTTGATCCCCTGGCATCTCATATGATCCCCCCAAGCCATTGTGCTATTGCTATGGCCCCTAAATGTGGACCATATGTGGATTTTATACAGAGGTCTGATTTTTTGAACTTAGGGTCTTTTTTTTTTTTTTTTTTTTTTTTTTTTTTTTTTTTTTTTGGTTTTTGGGCCACACCCAGTGACGCTCAGGGGTTACTCCTGGCTATGCGCTCAGAAGTCGCTCCTGGCAGGCACGGGGGACCATATGGGAACCAGGGGATCGAACCGTGGTCCGTCCAAGGCTAGCTCGGTAAGGCAGGCACCTTTCCTGCAGCGCCACCGCCCGGCCCCACTTAGGGTCTTTTTATTTTTTAAGTATTTTATGTCTATTTTATATGTCACTACATTGTATATATAGATATAGATATACATGTCTTTGAATGTGTCTGATTATTTCATGAGTTTTAAGTTCTAGACATGAAATAACCAAGTCTACAAAAATAGATGTTATTGTCACTTGGGAGTAGGGGTGCACTCGCTGCTTTGTGGAGAACACACACTGTGTGCTGGAGTTGTGGTGTTGTAGGCACACACTTACGGTGGTAGGGGTTGCATATTTGCTGTGTTTTGGGATTCAAACACCCTGTTGGTGTTGCACACTTTGCTGGGGATGGGGAAACTCATGTTTTGATGCAGGGCTGATGGTCACATACTTTATTGTGATAGAGGGACTCACTTGTGTCACTGGGGTTGCAATCATAAGTGCAGGGATCACACTTGCTAATAATATGGTGGTGCTGAGGATCAAACTCAGGACCCCATGCATGCAAGTCATAAGCTTTGCTGCTGGGGCCAGAGCCTTAGCACAGTGGGTATGGTACTTGCCTTGCCACATAGCTGACCAGTTTCAATCCTCGGCATCCCTGTGGTCCCTCGAGCCCACCAGGAGTGATTCCTAAGTGCAGAGCCAGAAGCAACCCCTGAGCACTGCTGGGTGTGGCCCCAAAACCTAAAAACAACGAACCGAACCAAAACAAAACTTTGCCACTGAGACATCCTGGGCCCCAGAGAATAAGCTTTTATTTAAGAATGTATTAGAGTTATTGTACTATTTATTACAATGGTGTTGACATTGATGGTCTTGGTATCTCTAAGTCAGCTGACTAATTACTAGCCACTAGTATTCAGCTTAATTGGATGTACAGGCAAATCCATTGTGAAAACTTAAGAGAAATAAAAAAGAAAGCGCATCAGTTAAGAAGATACTTAAATATATACTAAGAATAAAACATTGTTAAATGTGCGGACACTCAAACAAGAAAGAAAAAAAGACCGCTGGCAACAATAAGGAACTTTCACAAGATATCATTTGTGAGATAAAGGCAAGTGCTGTAATGTGTATAGGTTATGGGATGCTAAGGGGTGAGATAATAATGGTTATACTCATGGCTTGCTTAGTATACTGGAATGCCATTTTGGGGTAAAGCTTTAATCAGTAATAAATAATTGCAGTCTATGACTAAAAAAAAAAGCAGACACAATAAAATATTCAATAAATATTTTTCTTCTCAATTCAGGAGAGACCACTGAGAGTGGTTCGGTTTTTCCAATCACTGCAACGTTGCCCTTATCAGAGCTAAGGGGAGGTGTCCATGATTCTAGCCAAGAGCTAAAACTTACCACCGAGCAGAGGCTTTCCAGAAAAGGAGAAAACGTGCCATCTTCCCAATCAAATGATCTGTCCAGCATAAGTAAAGGAAGTGAAGAGCCAATCAAACACAACAGCAGGTCTGAAGCTTGTAGCAGTTCTTTTCCAAGACCATCCTCAGCTTCAGGAACCCCTCCAAAGAAGGCGACCCATTCTCCAGGCGACCAGCTTGAACAGCAGGCAGAGTCCACTCTGACATCAACTGAAACTCGGGGGAATAAGAAAAAGAAGAAACTCAGGAAGAAGAAAAGTCTGCGAGCCACCCATGTTCCTGAGAACAGTGACACTGAGCAGGACATAATTACTTCTAAGCCTGTCAGGAAAGTAAAAACTGGAAAGTCAAGCAAAGGGGGGAAAGTAAGCACCTCCACCTGGGAAGATAGCAGAACTGGCCCAGAACAAGAGAGTGTCCGGAATGAGCCGGATAGCGATACTTCCCTGGAAGTCCTGGAAGTTCCCAATCCTCCCTCTGTGGTAGTAGACATTGATTCTTGTGACTCTGGAGATGAGAAACCAGATAGTCCATCTAAAAAGGATAGTTGGCACTCCACAGAGCAGAACTCATTAGAGATTTCTCGCTCTGGGTGCGATGAAGTTAGTTCTACCAGCGAGATTGTAACGCACAATAAAGACGGCATCCCAGTAAGGTAAGGTTGTTGTATTCTTTCTCTCTGAATTGTTGACTCCAAAAGAATAGTCATTTTTGGGGTCCAAGAGTGGGTAGGATGTGCCTGGCAAAAGCAAGGTTTTTGCAAAAAGCACCTGGGTTCATTCTGACATCTTCTATGGTCTCCCGAGCCCACCAGGATTAACCCTGGAGAGCAGAGCCAGGAGTCACCCCCGAGTAACACTGAGTATGGCCCCAAAACAAACAAACAAACAAACAAACAAATCTGTCAATTTTTGGAATCACATTTATATGAAATCAGTAGGGATTTAGATATTGATAGATTGTATCTTGGCTGGCAGTAGAGATCTTCTGTTTTCTCATTTATGCCATAAAATTTTTTTTTTTTTTTTTTTTTTTTTGGTTTTTGGGCCACACCGGTGACGCTCAGGGGTTACTCCTGGCTATGCGCTCAGAAGTTGTTCCTGGCTTGGGGGACCATATGGGAAGCCGGGGGATCGTACTGCGGTCCGTCCTAGGCTAGCACAGGTAAGGCAGGCACCTTACCTATAGCGCCACCGCCCGGCCCCTGCCATAAATATTTTTTAAAAAGTTTTAAGTGTGTTGGAGAGGTAGCACAGCTGTAAGGCATTGTTCGATTCCCAGCATCCTGTATCGTCCTCCAAGCCTACCAGAAGTGATTTCTGAACACAGAGCTACCTGTGTAGCCCAAGCCCCTCCCTGCCAAGAGACGTTTTCAAAATCGTTCTTTTTTTTTTTTTGGTTTGTTTTTGGGTCACACCCAGCAGTGCTCAGGGGTTACTCCTGGCTCAGATATCGCTCCTGGCAGGCTCAGGGACCATATGGGATGCTGGGATTCAAACCAACGTCCTTCTGCATGCAAGGCAAATGCTCTACCTCCATGCTATTGCTCCGGACCCTCAAAATCAATCTTAAATCACTATGAGGTACAGAGTTATAAATGTGCATTTTTGTTTGTTTGTTTTTGTGCCACACCCATTGACACTCAAGAGTTATTCCTGGCTATGTACTCAGAAATTGTTTCTGTCTTGGACCATATGGGATACCAGGGGATCGAATCCTGGTCCGGCCTAGGCAAGAACGTGCAAGGCAGATGCCTTACTGTTTGCTCCACTGCTTCATGCCCTAAGAGTTATAAATGTGTATTATACTTTATTTCCTTATACTTTTTTTTTTGTTTGTTTTGTTTTGTTTTTGGGTCACACCCGGCGGTGCTCAGGGGTTACTCCTGGCTCCATGCTCAGAAATTGCTCCTGGCAGGCACGGGGGACCATATGGGGCACCGGGATTCGAACCGATGACCTTTTGCATGAAAGGCAAATGCCTTACCTCCATGCTATCTCCCGGGCCCCAATTTCCTTATACTTTTAGATGAAAAAACTACTCATTTATATTTATTTTGTGGGGGTGGATTTGGGGCAAACCCAGCAATCTTAGACCTTATTCCTGACACTGCTTAAGAACAATTTTTTGTTTTTATTTTTTTGGGAGGTCACACTTGGCGTCACTCAGGGGTTACTCCTGGCTCTGTGCTCAGAAATAGCTCCTGGTAGGCACAGGGGACTGTATGGGATGCCGGGATTCAAACCACCGTTCATCCTGGATTGACTGCTTGCAAGGCAAACACCCTACCGCTGTGCTATCTGTCTGGTTCAGCTAATACTGGTGGTAATCATGGGACCACATGGTGCCAATGATAGAATCTGGTCAGCCACATGCAAGAGAAGCAAGCTCCTTAACCCCTATTCTCACATCATCATTACTATTTTGCCCTCTATTTAGAATAGTTTTTACTCAATAAATTATAATTTTTATTTAAATTATTTTAAGGATATTTTTCTCATTTTGCAGTGTGGCAGAAACTCAGACTGTAATCTCCTCCATAAAAGGATCAAAGAACTCTTCAGGTATTTGACTATTCTGTTTTTAAACTTGGCCACATGAAAAAAGGCTTGTAAATTCTAGGACCAAGATTTCAATCTACTTAAATGTACTTAAGAGTTAGGGGATAGTGGAGTTACCACTTGGGTAAATCTTGAAATACTGACCTTTTAATTTTCTTTTGGCGGGGGTTCACAAAGGGCAGCGCTCAGGGGTTACTCCTGGCTCTACACTCAGATCGCTCCTGGCAGGCCTGGGGGACCATATGGGATGGTGGAATTCGAACCACAATCCTTCTGCATGCAAGCCAAATGCCCTACCTCCATGCCATCTCTCCGGCCCCAGTTTCACCTTTTTGACTATATATTCCCTTAGTATTAAGGTTTCCCAAGTACCTGACAAATTTAAAAGAACTGCTTAAAGACTAAAAACTTGCCCAATAAATTAACTGGTGTTAGAAAAGTCTAAACATGGAGAGATACTTGGTACCATATGTGTATCATTCAGAAAGCTATTATATGTGTGTAACTCATTTTCTTATGAAAGCCCTTCTGTTTCTTCTGTTAGGAGTTTTCACCATGAATGAAAATGAGTTTGGCTTCTAAGGAGAAATAAGGGATTACCAGATTATGGAACGGTTTTAAATTTTAGCATGTTTTTATCGTGCCCCATGACAAGTCTCTGAGATCTATTATTATTTTTTAGAAATTTCTTCTGAACCGGGAGAAGATGATGAGCCCACAGAAGGGAGCTTTGAGGGACACCAAGCTGCAGTGAATGCGATTCAGATATTTGGGAGCTTACTGTATACATGTTCAGCAGATAAAACAGTCCGGGCCTATAATCTGGTGGTAAGTTAAAAAGTGGAACATTTTTAGTAGGTTGTAGGTTTTAGAAACGCCAGCATGCACGTAAATTCCAAAGTAATTGAGAGATGGGTGAACTTTAGACTAAATTCACAGTCACTTGATTTAGGGTGACTAGATGCAGATATAATTTCTTTCTGTTCCACTCTGCCTTCTTGGGTCCAAAAAGTTGTTCTTTTCTTTCTTTTTTTTTTTTTTTTGGTTTTTGGTTTTTGGTTTTTGGGTTACACCCGGCAGTGCTCAGGGGTTACTACTGGCTCCATGCTCAGAAATTGCTCCTGGCAGGCACGGGGGACCATATGGGGCACCGGGATTCGAACCGATGACCTTTTGCATGAAAGGCAAACGCCTTACCTCTATGCTATCTCCCGGGCCCCATAAAAATTGTTCTTTTCACTGAACAGATATCAGGAGCTCTGGTGCTTTCTTTTTCCAGCCCACCAAAAGATGGTCCAGAGCTTTACTCCTGAATTTCAGTTGCTTGGGCAAGAAAGATGAAAAAGAATAGTAAACATAGACCACTCAACATCTCAACCTTACCTAGTGTTGGTAATGAGGTCCCAACACAGATAGGATGGAAAATGGAGTAGTAGGAATTGGTCTGTTTTTCCTGACACATGATTAATGGTCCCAAATTACTGGACGGAGGCTGGGGGGAAAAGACACAACTAATATGGTCTGGTAATGTTTCTTCTGGATCTTTTTTTTTTTTTTTTTTTTTTTTTTTTTTGGTTTTTGGGCCACGCCCGGTGACGCTCAGGGGTTACTCCTGGCTATTAACTCAGAAGTCACTCCTGGCAGGCACGGGGGACCGTATGGGGAACCGGTGATCGAACCGCCGTCCGTCCTAGGTTAGCGCAGGCACCTTAACTCCAGCACCACCGCCCGGCCCCCTTCTGGATCTTTTCTAAGTGTATTTTTTATTGTGGGTGTGGGGGATGGGTTGGAGTTCACACCTGGTGGCATTCAGGGGTTACTCCTGGCTCTTCACTCAGAAGTTGCTCCTGGCAGGCGCCGGAGACCATATGGGATGCTAGGAATCGAAATCAGGTCCGTCTAGGGTTTGCTTGCAAGGTAACCACCCTACTGCTGTGCTATCACTCTGGCCCATGAGTGCACTTTCTGAAATTTGAATTTGGTATATATCCCACTAATTCTTTTGAGCAACAATGAGTGTCAAGAAACTTAGGAGCATTAAGCTTGAGTGGGTAGATATAAGTGGGTTGACCTTATATACAGCCAACCCAGATTCTATCCCTAGCACCCAACATGGTTCCCCAAGCATGGTCAGGAGTGATTCTTGAATGCAGAGCCAGGAGTAACTATTGAGCACTATTGAGCACTTAGGGGTGTGACCCAAAAAGGAAAAGAAACTTAGTAACATTATATTAGTTTGAAGAAATACCGTGACAGTATTAGAATTGTTCAAAGCTATAAGAAGATGAGTGCAAATGGGAGTAATTAGATAGTGGACTAGAAAAAATGTGTTTTCTGGAGCAAATAATACACAGGGTAAGGCATAAATTTACCTTGTTCCAGCCAATCTAGGTTTGATCCCCTGCCCACTAGATGTGACATCTGAGTACAGAGGCAGGGGTAGCCCTGTGCCACCACTGGGTGTGGCCCCCATATTTTTTAGGGCTTAGGTATGTGAGGGAGGTTATTTGTTCGGTTTAGTTTTGCATGGGAGTGCTAGGACTGGCAGTGCTCAGGAATTAACTCCTGGTAGTGTTTAGGGAAGAGTCTGAGGATTGAACCTGGTTCACCATATGCAAGGCAAATGCCCTCTCCTGCTGCAATCTCATCACTCTAGCTATTCTCATGATCACTCTATTATATCCATTAAAAAAAAAAACCTTTGCTCTGGGCAATTGGTGTAGTTTCCCTGATCATATGAGGGTGACCTGTGCTACTAAAACAGTTGTAACAAAAAGTGTAAGTTTAAAATCTGAGGGATTGGTTCTAACTTTAAATTGCAAGTTAAGGGCCCAGAGAGATAGCACAGCAGCGTTTGCCTTGCAAGCAGCTG
>PVKC010033890.1:0-13944 GCA_004027635.1 Crocidura indochinensis | reverse complement strand
GCTGACCTAGGATAAACCGTGGTTAAATCCCCCAGTGTTCCATATGGTCTTCTAAGCCAGGAGTAAAATTTGAGTGCATAGCCAGGAATAACCCCTGAACGTCACCGGGTGTGGGCCAAAAATCAAAAGAAAAAAACTGTTTTCAATGTGGTATGCTATTTTATACTCCCATGATAATTACAATATCCAGATATTGAAATTCTTTTTGTTTTTAAAGGACAATTATAAACTTAATGTTATTAAAATTATTAGAAAATGATTATATTTTTTGTCTTGGGACCACAACTAGCAGTGTGGTCTGCACTCAGAAACTACTACTGGCAGGGCTCAGGGGAGCTATATGGGATACTAGGAGTGAAACTTGGTTTTTCACATGCAAGCCAATCACCCCACCCACTATATTATCTCTCTAGCCCCCGACTTTCATTATATCTGAATTCAAAATAAAATTTTGTTATATGTCATTTAATTTATGTTGTCATATAAATTCAATATAAATTGAAATTAATGTGATATCTCAATTATACCTCAACAAAGAGTGGTCCTAAATCCAGGTTCAGATCATTGAACCATCCAAAAATGTCTGCTTACCTAACTATATACCACGTATTCTGTTCTGTCTGTCTGTACATTTGTTATACCTGGGGTGCTCAGGGACCACTCCTGTTGGTGCTGGAACGAGACTGTGCCAGGGACTGAACCCAGACATTCTGCATGCAGAGTATGTGTTCAGCCTTTTGAGCTATTTCCTTGACCCTATTATATGTACTTTTATTATTGAGCATGTCCATTATAAAGCAAGAGGCTACGATCCCATGTCAAATATAAGATGCTTCTCTGCAAGAAAACCGTTTCTCAGGCAGCACTGAAGAAATATTATGCAGTGTTACAGCTATTCAATTGATGGATCTCATATAGTTGAGTGTCTTGAGAGCTGGGCTGGAAACATCCTCTATAAATTCTCCAGAGTATCTTAAAGAAATGGTGTAATTCATCCTGAGCTTTTAGTTATTTCTGGCATCTGTAATTTACTTGGCTTTGGTCTGGATACTTAATACTTGGTTCTATTTTTGGCTGACACAAACATACATAAACACTCATAAACACAAAAATTATTTTAAATCCACATCAGCCCTGTGAATCAGTTCAACAAAAGCAGATCTTTAGAAACTTTTGTTATACAAGATGACAACCATTGTCAGCATCACATTGAGGTGAATTCTGAACAATAGTTGAGGATGTGTGCTCTAGTAAAAGGGAAAACAAACAAAACATTTATTTTTCCCTCTTACTAGAACCTGGGTGAGCAATCTAACTTCACTGATACATATCTTAGGGATGTTTCGAGGAGCATGTGGGCAAATGCATGTACCAATCAGTTTCAAGCTAGGTATAAAATTAATGTAATATTCTACAAGTTGGGCTATTCATATTTCTATTTTTCTACAATGAGCATGATTTGACCTGCAACTGAACTAAGGCTGTACTATCAAAAGTTTCAGTTTCTAGAGACAAGTAGCCTGAATTAGTGTCAAAATGACCTCCAAACTTTTAACCTAATAAGTACTGAGTGTTAAAATTTATAAATTTATTTTCAAGTTTTTTTTTTTTTTTTTTGGTTTTTGGGTCACACCCGGCAGTGCTCAGGGGTTACTCCTGGCTCCATGCTCAGAAATTGCTCCTGGCAGGCACGGGGGACCATATGGGGCACTGGGATTTGAACCGATGACCTTTTGCATGAAAGGCAAACGCCTTACCTCTGTGCTATCTCCCGGGCCCCTTTTCAAGTTTTTTTTAAAGTGTGTTTTCATTTGTGGGGGGGGTGGAAACTTGTCAATACTCAGATTCTTTCTACTCCTGGCTCTTGGTTGTGTGTTGTTCCTGGTGGCACTCAGAGAAATCATTGGTACTGGGAATTGAACTGGGTCTCCATAAGCAAAGTGTGTGCTTTGCCTGCTAAGTTATTTCCTCACCCCTTTAACATTAAATGCATCTTTGATTTTTCAGTATCCAAGAGCTTTTATTATGGAGAAGAAAAGCACATCGAGTTGTGCTCAGGCCTTACTCTGTGCTCAGGGATCGATCATTCACAGTGGTGCCTGGGATCAAACCAAGTTCAGCCACATGCAAGGTAAAACATTGAGGCCCTTCACTCTCTCTCTAGCTCTCCAAGAATAGTTGTTTTTTTTTTTTCTTGACTGTTTTCTCACACTAGACCTCTCCATTTAGTATTTTAAAACTTTTAAATTTCTCAATTGTTATCAGCTTTGTTAGCTTTTTCTTTTTCCCTTTGTTGGTCATCTTTTATATTAGGATTAGAAAATAAAAAATGAAAGAAGCAAAAGAATAAATGTGCCCAAAGGCTGTGGTGAGTAAACCCTTGCAAAACATAGAATGGAGTAGTGGCCTCACACATGGGTCACTCCTTCCTTCAGTTCTGGGACTTGATTCCTATCTATCTCATTACATCTGCCACACTTACTCCTGAAAGTGAGAAGAGTCTGAATATGTGTGACCTCTATGGAAAGGCCCACTTCCAGTCTGTCAAATGCCCACTATAGTTCTAGAAGCAGATGAAATGTCTATGAACAGGAGGATATACAGCACCAAATTGTGACAAATCTTTGGTCTTTAGATTACAAAATTGATTTACATGTAGTTGGAGGAGGAAAAGGAAGAGAAAGGGGGATTACAAGTAAATTAATGACAGTGGTTGAGAGCACTGGACATTTTGGTGGTAAGGTGCAGTAATTTACATCAAAACTATCAACAGATTAGATTTTTTCATTTTTAAAATGTGCTTTATTTTTTGAATTATAAGTCTTTCACAGTTATATTTAAGGTACTTAATGACAGTGAACTAGGGCAATTCCCACCACCAGTGATGACCTCCCTCTACCACTGTTCCCAGCATGCATCTCATACCTCCACCCTGAGCCCCCTTGACTGCTAATGTACCAGGCCCCTTTTGTGTATAGCATTTTGTAGTTTGGGTCTCTTGATTCTATTGTCATTGACTTTAAGTTGGGTATTTAGGTCTGATCATTTTTTATTTCTACTCATTGCTCATGAAACTGCTTTGCCCCTGGTACCATCCACTTTTTTTCTCAATTTGTAGAAAGACTTAGAAATATTATGCAGAACAAGATTATTCATATTATGTGGTTCTGTTAAAAAAAAAGAAAGAAAAACAGCAACAAAAGGGTTGGCAGCCCTGTCTAGAAGCTATAAATATAAAGGTAAAATAAGAAAAGAGGAAAAAAAGAAAGAAAAAATAAAAGATAAAGGAAGGACTGGTGTGGCCAGGTTTGTTGTTGTTATTGTTGTTGTTGTTGTTGCTGTTGTTGTTTGCATAGGCACAGTAAGTAGTGGGGAAATTAGAAAGAAAATTCCCTTGGCCTAAGAGATACAGGGTGTCTCCATCATTGAAGCATACTGTCATAAGACAAACTACAAGTTCCAACATGCTCATTGTTGAACCCCAAGGTCTTTCTTTATCATGCCAGGAAATGTCCTGCTCATTTCTCAAAGTCATTCCTCCTTAATTAGAGATCTTGGTTTTTACACTGATGCTCGGATGAAGTCTAGAATAGAGTCTTTCTTTATGGTTCCAGAAGTTCTGGTCAGTTACAGTTGCTGTTGTCAGTCTTCTGTGATTAGTGATTTGATTTTTTTTTCACAGATTGAAGGACGGAGTGTCTTCTGATTTCATATCACCATTAGGTAATGAATAGGCAACCTGCCCTTAGATGAAGTTGCTGTTTCCATGTCGACAGGATGTCGTGTGGTTTTGTTTGTTTGTTTGTTTGGTTGGTTGGTTTTTGGGGTCACACCAGGAAGCACTCAGAGCAGTGTTTTCAACTACTGTGCCAAGGCACACTAGTGTTCCTTGAAATATTGTCTGTTGTGCTGTGGGAAAAAAATTTATTTCATCTGTAACATGTGGCTTCGGCTCACAAATAGATCAATTGGTGAGCCAAAATCGCATGTTATGGACCATGAATGGCTCCAGTGTCACTGCTACACTGACAGGAAGAGACATTACAGTAGATTGCCATGCACAGAAGAGTGCCAATAGATCTGGACTCTGGAGGAGTAGATCACAGTACAAGAAGAGTGTTGAGTGATGGATCTGGATGGAGACCTGCATAGAAGAGTGCTTAGTGTGACAGAGAGCTAGCTGTGTGAGATGAGCTTTTCAAGCCTGATTGCTATAAAAACTAAAGACATAGAGAGACTGAGAGCTGTTAACAAAGAGCTATGAGATGTCTTTCTTACATTTCTCCCAGAATAACAGCTTTGTGTTCAGCCAAATAGACCCAGGTTTCACACTGAGTAAGAGAACAGAAATAAGAAGTTACAAAATATTTTATTATTTCATAATAAAGTAATTATAAAACAATTTCTTTGTGTTTATTTGATTTCTATTCAAAGAATTACTTTATATATAGTCAATATAGGCACAGAGTTAAAAAATTGTTAACATTATCTAATGGTGGTGTGCCTCGTGATTTTTTTTTCATAAAAAAGTGTGCCTTTGCACAAAAAAAGTTGAAAAACACTGGCTCAGGGGTTACTTCTACCTCCTCTGCACTCAGAAATTGCTCTTATCAGGCTTGAGGGGCCACATGGGATGCTGAGAATCAAACCGGGGCCTGTCCTGGGTTGGTCACATGCAAGGCAAGCACCCTACTATTGTTCTATCGCTCAGGCCCCTACAGGATACCCTATAAACTTACCCTGGGCAAGTTGATACCAGAGCACTATTAGGGACTCCCTCTTACTTCCTGGTGCTGATATAGGTAACTGTGCTGGGTCTAAGGTTGAGATCTGGGGTTCGGGATTTAATGATCAATGTTTAAACACATAAGGTCTAAGTCGAGTCCCCATGACATATGTTCAGGGAGGAATGAGTTCCTACATTATAAAATTTATAGGTTCTTATCCCTAGTAGATAAGAACTTGTTTCTATACATAAAATTTTCCCATTTTAGTGTGCCTATGTGAAGAGGAATGATACATTAGGGGGTAAAAGTAGCAGGCTATAAAATCTCTGTGCCTGGTTTTGACCTGAGCTTTTATCTAAGCAAGACTTTTCTACTAGAATTTCTTACTAAGCAGAACCAAAACAAGCAAAAACAAAAATTAAAAGAAAGGAGATGGATGGAGGCAGCTACCTTTACATTAGGAAATAAACACATTAATATGTATAACTATTAAGGAATTAAACAAAAATATAGATATCCCCATTAATAGATTATTTATTATCAATCCTATTATAAAGGTGGACTACAAGAATTTTTTAAAAATGAAAGAAAGGGGCTGGGTGGTGGCGCTGAAGGTAAGGTGCCTGCCTTACCGCGCTAGCCTTGGACGACCGCAGTTCGATCCCCCGTGCCCCATATGGTCCCCCAGGCCAGGGGCGACTTCTGAGCACATAGCCAGGAGTAACCCCTGAGCAACACTGGGTGTGGACCAAAAAACAAAAAAAAAAAATAAATAAAAATAAAAAATAAAATAAAAATGAAAGAAAAAGAAATACTTGCTGCTGACACTTTATTTTTAAAGTAATTACAATATACTTCTTTCTTCTACTTTCTACAGTAGAAAGCCTGTCTAGAGTACAGGCCGGTATGGGATGGGGAGGAGTGACACTTGGGATATTGGTGGTGGGAATGTTACACTGGTGAAGGTTATATATATATATATATATATATATATATATATATATATATAAAGAAAAGATAAGACCTCCCAATGCTTACCACAGGCTGTGTTCTTTTCAATGACTGTATAGAAAGAGGAGGTACAGTAAATACACCTCATATACACTTCAGCCCAGGCCCTTTGCCTGATCTGTATTGTAAATGGGGGACAAAAAAAGTAATTACAATATAGAATGAAGAGACCCAAACTTTAACATACTCACCTTAAATTCAGCCTGGTATATTGAAAGTCTGTGGGGGGGGGGCAGGGAGGGTGCTATTGCATGCACTTGGAGAACATTGGCAGAGGGAAGTAGACAGTGGTGGTGGGATTGGCCCTGATTCATTGTATGTCTAAAACCCAACTATGAAGGACTTTGTAAATCACATGGTTTCAATAAAATTAAAATAAAAAATAACAACTCTCCCTAGGTAATTTTTGCATGACTAAAAATTACAAACTAGTGTCTACCCATAGAATTTTCCTCATAAATAACACATGTTAATGTATGAATAAAATTTGAAAGCTAAACCACCTCCCAAAAAAGTAATCATAATAATGTATGAATAAGTGACATCTGGGGCTACAACACTTTGGAAGGGAAATAATATTTATCAAATGACATCTCGGATTAGTTGGATTTTAACCTACCACTTGTTGGTTCTAACATAATTTTAGAAACAGCCACCAACACAAAGCAGCAAGCACCTGCCAAATTGTTTGAACTGCCTCATGCCTGTTTTGTGTCATTAGTGATTTGATAACTGGCTGGTCCAACCTAAATATAATTTAATTTCCTCTTCAAGTCAAGTTTTTATTCTCTCCCCCTTAACACTCTGGAGCAGGCACCTTCATAAAAGTGGCCAAGGACTTTCTATGCTCTGTGTCTCAAAGGCTGAGGTGTAGATCCCAAGGACATAACTCAGTTTATCTTTTCAAGGCCCATCATTGAGGCATGTATTGTAGCATTTTTCATCATACTCTGAACTTTTTTGAGTAGACATAACAATATACCATCTATAGAAAAAGTTATTTTTAATTATATTTTAAAACTCTTAGCTGTACTTGTTCATCCAAGGTTTTTTATAACAACACCTGGAAGCAATCCTCTAGCAGGGAAGACCCTACCGCTGCTCTGACATCGATCTACTCAAAAGAGACTTCCCTTAATGCTGAGAAGACTTAAGAACATCAATGGCCTGCGTACTGGACAGGGCTTTCTTCATTGCCCTTTAATTGTGAGGTGAAATGAGAGGATGCTCTGCACCACCCTAACTGCAAATAGGATATGCAGATTCCAGGATCTTTAATACAGAAACATGATACCAACAACAGAGACTGTGTGAAAAATAAAAGTGTGTTGGCACTACAGACAACGATTTGGATTGGGCAACCTAGTTTGCCTGGAGCCTAGAGTTGGTCTTATGCCAGGAAACTTCAGGGGTTGGGTCTCCCTGTATTTAGGCCAAGGATTTTCCTTTCCATGTCCCCCATATTTTGGTGGGCTGATGCAAACAATTATTGCCACTCTAACACCGTTTTTACTGTGCTCCTTTGACTCTTATCCTTAAAAAGAAAAACCCACTTTTGAGGCTAACTTAAACTAATATGCATGTGCATGGAAATGTAAAAAAGTACTATGCCTTCAATGTTTTAGGAGTTACATAATTTTTATGGCTTTAGATTGCTTGATGTGCTGCTAAGAAATATGTATTACAATCTGGGGGCTTGAGGGACAAAGTAATTGTACATGGGTTCTGTTTTATTTTTCTTAATGTTCTTTGGCAGAAAGTTCAATGTTAAGATATCAGCAAGGGGACTTCTGTGAATTCTGTTTATGGGTGATTGTCCTTCCACTGTAACTTTACCTTGTCCTCTTTCTTTGCATCTTTGCTCTCATAATTAAAAATAAAAAATTATTAAAAAATAAATTAAAAAAAAACCTCTCGGCTTGCTTTCAGTAAAATTTAAAAACAACACTAAACACTAAAGAGTTTTAGTATTGTTGCTGTGCTAATATAATGACAGTGCTAGGTTTCATCTTCACCTGGACCCCACCTGGTGTGAGCATATAGAGAGATGCTCACAATATTATTTAAGGCTTTAGAGGTCTTCCATGCCGTTTGCATTTGTTAACTTCTTTGATATTCATAATTCCTCAATAAAATTATGTCATGTTGTGATCCCATTTACAGATGTAAAAAAAACAAGCTTAGAAAAACTGCTCAAAGCCAAGTAGATATACAGAAAGAGGATGGAACTGGAGCCCAAGTGATTCAACTACATTCAAGTCTTTTTATTTTATGTGCCTTTTGGCCATTTGTATTTATTCTCGGACAGTGACTGTTCATTTTTTCTACCCATTTATTTGAAGGAATTAGATTTTTTTCTTGTAAAGTTCTGTCAGTGCCCTGTATATTTTGGATATTAGCCCTTTATCTGATGGGTATTGGGTGAATAGTTTCTCCCACTCAATGGGTGGCTCATGTATCCTGGGCACTATGTCCTTTGAGGTACAGAAGCTTCTCAGCTTCATATGTTGCCATATGTTTATCTCTGCTTCCACTTGTTTAGAGAGTGCTGTTTCCTTCTTAAAGATGCCTTTAGTGTCAATGACATGGAGTGTTGTTCTATATACCGTATAATTTCAGGTCTGATATAAAGGTCTTTAGTCCATTCGGATTTTGCCTTCGAACATGGTGTTAGTTGGGGGTCTGAGTTAGCTATTTTGCAAGTGACCAACCAGTTGTGCCAAAACCAATTGTTGAAGAGGCTTTCCTTGCTCCATTTAGGATTTCTTGTTCCTTTATCAAAATTAGGTGATTGTATGTCTGGGGAACATTCTCTGAGTACTCAAGCCTATTCCACTGATCTGAGAGTCTGTCTTTATTCCAATACCATGCTGTTTTGATAACTATGGCTTGTAATACAGTTTAAAATTGGGGAAAGTAATGCCTCCCATATTCCTTTTCCCAAGGATTACTTTAGCTATTAGAGGGTGTTTATTGTTTAAAAAATGTTCCATATCATTAATAATCAGGGACATGCAAATCAAAACAACTATGAGATACCATCTCACACCACAGAGATTAACACACATCACAAAGAATAAGAACAAGCAGTGCTGGTGGAGAAATAGAGAGAAAGGAATTCTTATTCACTGCTGGTGGGAATGCCATCTAGTCCAACCTTTACGTAAAGCGATATGGAGATCCCTCCAAAAACTGGAAATTGAGCTCCCATACGATCTAGTATACCAGTCCTAGGGATATACCCAAGGAACACAAAAATACAATACAAAAATGCCTTCCACACATCTATATTCATTTAAGTGCTATTTACAATAGCCAGAGTCTGGAAACAACCAAGATGCCCTTCAACAGATGAATGGCGAAAGAAACTGTGGTAATATACACTTTGGAATAGTATGTAGCCATCAGGAGAGATGAAGACATGAAATTTTCCTATACATAGATGTACATGGAATCTATTATGCTGAGTGAAATGAGTCATTGGGAGAGAGATAGATTCAGATAGTTTCACTCATCTATGGGTTTTAAGAAAAATAAAAGCCATTCTTGCAATAATTCTCAGAGACAAAAGAGATGAGAGCTGGAAGGTTTAGCTCATAATGAAGCTCACCACAAAGAGTGATCAGTGCAATCAAATAAATAACTACATTGAGAACTATCATAACAAAGTGAATGAATGAGGTAAGTAAAAGCCTGTATCCCCCAGCACTGATTGCTCTTGGTCTTTGTGATGTATGCCAGTTTCTGTGGTGCGAAATGGTACCTCATTATTTTGATTTACATTTCCCTGATGATTACTGATGTGGAGAATTTTTTTCATGTGTCCTTTGGTTATTTGTATCTCTTCTTTGAAGAAATGTCTGTTAATTTCTTCTCATTTTTGATGGGGCTAGATGTTCTTTTCTTATTAAATTCTGTCAGTACCTTGTATATCTTTTATATTAGTCCCTTATCTGATGGGTATTGGGTAAATAGTTTCTCCCATTCTGTGGGTGGCTTTTGTATCCTAGACACTGTTTCCTTTGAGGTGCAGAAGTTTCTCAGCTTAATATACTTCCATCTGTTTATCACTGCTTCCACTTCTTTGGAGAGTACTGTTTCCTTCTTGAAGATGCCTTTAGTCTCAATGTCATAGCGTGTTTTTACCTACGTGTTCTTCTATATACCTTATTATTTCAGGCCTGGTATCAAGGTCTTTAATTCACTTGAATTTTACCTTTGTGCATGGCATTAGATAGGGGTCTGGGTTCGCTTTTTTGCAAGTGGCTAACTAGTTGTACCTATACCACTTGTTGAAGAGACTTTTCTTGCTCCATTTTGCATTTCTTGCCCCTTTATCAAAGATTAGTTGATTGTATGCCTGGGAACATTCTCCGAACACTCAAGTGTATTCCACTCATCTGAGGATCTGTCATTATTCCAATACCATGCTGTTTTAATAACTATTGCTTTGTAATACAATTTAAAGTTGGGGAAAGTGATGCCTCCGATATTCTTTTTCCCAAGGATTGCTTTAGCTATTCGTGGGTGTTTATCTTTCCAAATGAATTTCAAGAGTATTTGATCCACTTATTTGAAGAATGTCATGGGTATCTATAGAGGGATTGCATCAAATCTGTACAATTCTTTGGGGAGTATTGCCATTTTAATGATATTAATCCTGTCAATCCATGATCAGGGTATGTGTCTCCACATCCTTGTGTCCTCTCTTATTTTTAAAGCAGGCTTTTGTAACTTTCTATGTATAGGTCCTTCACTTCTTTAGTTAAGTTACTCCAAGATATTTGCATTTGAGTGGCACCAATGTGAATAGGATTTTTTAATGTCCATTTCTTCCCTATCATTATTAGTGTATACGAAGGTCATTGACTTTTGTGTGTTAATTTTGTAACCTGCCACTTTGCTATATAAATCTATTTCATTCAAGAGTCTTAGCAGTGATGCTGTTATACTATTTGTTACTCCCTTATTTTCCTTATCCCTTTGTGCTACATATTTAATTGGTAGGGGTTTGTGGCACAAGATAATATAAAGTTAACCTGGAAATTATTTTTCACACACTTAGGAATGTGCTAACTTTACTGCTGCCTAAATGATTTGATTCAAACCTTCCAGAACTGATTGAATAAGAAGTCTAATTTAGTCTCTAGGTTCTAATTTAGGCCACAGATAATGAAGGAGAACTGTGAGCAGGGTAAGCTGACATCTGAAATCCAAAGGCAACTGAACTGCACAACAAAAGAAACACAGACTTTCACATTGTGGAAAGATTATCTTGGAGCAGGAGTGAGATATTCACTGTAAGGAGATACCTAATAGGAGTGATTTCAAAACAAAGGTAAAGAGAGGTCGGCCCCACTCTCAATACTGTGAGCCAAGATAAAATCCACACAAATGTGTTGGGTTCATGATCTTCAATCACTCCAACCTCTGTGGAAAGACAGATTCTCATCCAGGGACTAGTGTTCAGAGGGTGCGTAGGTCTCTTTCAAGTCCAGCCAACAGAGATGGCTGCTACATTGTCTCCCTGAAATTCTTATCTTAGCTCTTCCAGCTCACAATTGCAGGCAGTACTAGAAGTTTTTCCAAGGATACTCTAAACCCCAAGAACTTCATAGTGTCTCCTGCTTTTCAACAAGTCATGTCTTCCCTAATCCCACAGTGCTATTGGGATTCAGAGTGTTCCCAATTAATACTAGTGAAATCCTAACAATTATGCCTAATGTTTTGGACAATATTTATATAGGCCTATGTTTATTTACAGTTTAAGTCAAACTGTAAATTTTTCACATTTTTAAAATGATTCAATTATTATTTTTATTTTCTTTTTTGTCTTTTCTAGATACTATAGCTACTAGAAGTAATGTCAACACAAGGTAGTGGTGTGCAGGAGTATCCATGGTCACCCTGGATTACACAGAGACAGAACACAGTGCAGCCTCTCTCTCATGATTGTGTTACTGCTGTGACAAAACACTCAGCAGAGTAGGATGAAGAAAGAAGCCTATGGAATGGCCAGAAGCTTTCACGCACAGACCCTCCTACTAGAGTTCCGTCCTTTTGCATCTCTCCCCAGAAACATCTATGGTACCAGAGTATTGTGCTGTCTAGCCAGAAAGCTTGAAAACTGAGGCACTGAGGCCCCTCTTTGAAGACTGGTCCCAGAGACCCCCTTCTAGTACATTGACATATGTCAGACTCCCAGAAGGAAATCAGGTACCCAGAATGAACCTGCATGCATGTGAACAAGTAACCAGACTGCTTCCCAGCCCACTCTATGTTCTAAGCACCGGCTGTTAGGACCATGGCTACAGACAGGTGGGTTTTGAGTCAGGTTATATCTGGACTGGCACTGACTTGGAGTTGATGGTTGAAGATCCCTTGTTCAGAGGGTCTGAACAAGCATCCTAGGCACAGAAAGCCACACTTACATGGGAGAATGTGGGAATGTTCCTGAGCCCAATTGTTCAGTTATACACGCCAGTCCGTGGGCTTTCTAAGGCAGAGTCTGTGTATTTTCAGACCTTTACTTTTTCATAAAACAACTTAAAGATGTGAAATTATTTTTTCAGAGACATTTGGATGGGCCTAAACCCATTGACTTTGGCCTTTGGCCAGGGTCCTTTCCGACAGGATACAAGGCTGCTCAGAAAAACATTTGCTCTCTAAGAGAGATGATGATTTAAACATGCTGAAGTGAGTGACACTCGAGGACCTGGTCCTCTGCCTTTTGTGCATTGTAGGTGACTAAATAACACCAGCTCTAGTTTCATGCTATTCACTGAGGTTTGCAGTAATTGCGTTAATGTATCATCTGTATCACTGTCAACATTGAACTACTGAGCTTTTTTGACAGCTTGCTACAGGACTGTGAAAATAAATACTTACTTTTGTATCACTTAAGAAGCCTCATGTAGCCAGTGACTACCTCTAGATTGAGCCGTACTTGGCTGAAGGAGCTCTTGGGGATGCTCAGGAGATCTACCCTCCTTCCCTGCCCTGAGTCTCTGCCCACTGGGCTAAAGCTCAGTACTCAACACTTTGGTGTATGGATTACCTGAGCCAACTCAAGCACTATTTCAAGGCCTCCAGGGTTGCACATGGCAATGCTTAGGGGGCCATCTGGTGATGGAGATTAAACTAAGGTCAGTTGTATAAAGGGCAAGTACCATCACCCTTGCACTCTTTTCCTGGTTCCATCAAGCAAACTAGATTTTTCTGGTACTATTCAAGCAAAGTAGATTGAGAAGGGCTGAGAGGAAACCCAGACCATATAGTTTAGGGTCCCTCGTATGTCTTGATTGCTTGTGTTCTCAATCAAAACATAAAAATTTTAACAGGAATGAAAAATATACCCCAGAACACTAGTTGGATGGTGGGTCATTTTTGAGGTGTGAGCTGAGTTCGAGTCAACCCAAGAACTGTGGGATCCTGGTGTGTGTGTGTGTGGGGGAGGGCGGGGCGTGGATCAGGGGCAGGTCTCCTGCCTTGACAATGAGAGGCTGCAGGTTCAACCCCAGTACCACTTGACATGTGCCCAGAGAGGTCTCAGCAGCACAGTACTGCTGCTTAGAATCACCAGAGCCACAATTAAGTGAGAGATCTCCAGTGTACCTCAGTCACAACAAACCTCCCCCAGTAAAACAGGGACCCTGAAGAAAGGGAACAAGCAAAAGTCCAGAGACAGTTATAACTTCCCCACAATGGAACTAACTGACTGTCCCCAGCAAATTTTTTTCCAAAAAGCACCTAGTGAGTTAGATGCTAAACACCGACTTACTCTAAATATTAGCAAACATACCTTATATTATATCCCCAAGCCCAATCAAAGTCAGTTTTTGTACCTATATATGCAAAGCATAGTAAAAAACAATCACATAGAAAAGAAACACAGTCATTTCTGAAATCCAGGCAAAGTCCTGTTTTTGTTGTTATTGGCTGGGTGGAAATTTCTACTTAGTAATTATAAACAAGTGAGTGCCATCTTGTGGTGACACCTGCCAACTCTCCTCAGCTTTTCAAGAGCCCCATCTCCAAAGCAGACTCCCCACTCACTTCAGCAATGCTTCTACCTCACTTACAGACACTTTCAGATTGGGTCAAGGATCCTACTTCAGAAGGTAGAAATGGGAAAGAAAGACAAGGAGGAAGAGCTAACAATATATTAGTTAAGAACAGAGAGTCTGCCTTCCCACACCCAAAGTAC
>PVKC010033889.1:0-13837 GCA_004027635.1 Crocidura indochinensis | reverse complement strand
TTCACCCAATACCCATCAGATAAGGGGCTAATTTCCAAAATATATAAGGCACTTACATATCTTTACAAGAAAAAATCATCTAATCCAATCAAAAAATGGGGAGAAGAAATGGACAGACACTTTGACAAGGAAGAAATACAAATGGCCAAAAGATACATGAAAAAATGCTCCACATCACTAATCATCAGGGAGATGCAAATCAAAACAACTATGAGGTACCACCTGACACCACAGAAAATGGCACACATCATAAAGAATGAGAACAAACAGTGTTAGCGGGGATGTGGAGAGAAAGGATCTCTTATCCACTGTTGGTTGGAATGCCGTGTAGTTCAACCTTTATGGAAAGCTATATGGAGATTCCTCCAGAAACTGGAAATTGAGCTCCCATACGATCCATCTATACCTCTCCTAGTAATATACCCTAGGAATATACAAAAATACAATACCAAAACCCCTTCCTTACACCCATATTCATCGCAGCACTATTTACCATAGCAAGACTCTGGAAACAATCTAGATGCCCTTCACAAGACGAATGGCTAAAGAAACTGTGGTTCGTATACACAATGGAATATTATGCAGCTGTCAGAAGAGATGATGTCATGAAATTTTCCTACACATGGATGTACATGGAATCTATCATGCTGAGTGAAATAAGTCAGAGAGAGAGAAAAACGCAGAATGGTATCACTCATCTATGGGTTTCAAGAAAAATGAAAGACATTCTTGCAATACTAATAGTTTTCAGACACAAAAGAGAAAAGAGCTGGAAGTTCCAGCTCACCTCATGAAGCTCACCATGAAGAGTGATGAGTTTCGTTAGAGAAATAACTACATTTTGAACTGTCCTAATAACGAGATAGTATGAGGGAAATGGAGAGCCTGTCCAGAGTACAGGCGGGGGGTGGGTGGGAGGAGGGAGATTTGGGACAATGGTGATGGGAACATTGCACTGGTGATGGGTGGTGCTCTTTACATGACTGAAATCCAAACACAATTATGTATGTAGTCAAGGTGTTGAAATAAAATATAAAAACTACATAATCAAACCTTTTTAAGCAATAAAAAACAACTGCATGAGTGAATGCAATGGTTTTAGTGAATGTTGCTTAGAACACTCTTGGACCCAGGATATAGTGAAGAGTAAGAAAGAAATAGAGTCTTGGGTGGTAGAGAAACAGATATGAAGTAATAGAGGATTTGATCAAAGGAATTTAGGCACAATGGTAGTGTTAAGGAAGGACAGAACTCAATACACAGATCATAGAGTCAACTATGCTGAAATCATGAAATTCAAATGCTAACAATCAATCTTAAAAAGGTACTTATTTTGATGGCAGACTGGAGGGGGATTGGTAATGGAATGAACTATGGACAAATTGGTGGAGGGAGGTTGACACTGGTGATGGGATTGGTGTTGAAACATTGCATGTCTAAAACTCAACTGTGAATAACTGTAAATTCCAATGTTTTTAAAAAGAAAAATGCGTTTTAACGAATTATTCAGATTAAAAGTCAAGATTATTCAAACAGAAGAAACCACATTTCTATTATATGACTGAATTTTATTTATTTTCATTTTTTTTTGTTGCCACATCTAGCAGTGCTCAGGAGTTACTCCTGGTTCTGCAATCAGAAATTAATCTGGCAATTTTCAGGAGACCATATGGGATGCTGAGGTTTGAACCAGTGTTGGTTGCATATAAGACAATGAATTGTTACAGTAATATCTATCCAAAACCAATTTAAAAATTAGTTTAGTCTTTATAATTTAAAAATGCTTATGATAGGGTTCCATGCATACAACATTCTAATTCCAATTACTACACAGGGTGACTTCTTTCCTCCTCCGTTGATTCCTGAATCAATGATCTCTTCTGAGACCAATCTTCCATCCCACCCTTCCTGAATCTGGCTATTATATAGTAGGCTCAGTTGTAGACCAATCCCCAGGTTCTTTTGCATTTGTCTATATGTTATTACCTTACTTTGCTTCTTCATATCTCATAGTAGAGAAATATTCCCTCTTCTGTATAACTTCACTCATCATAATCCTCATCTGTTTCATCCACTTAGTGGCAAATTACATGACTTTGTCTTTTCTTATTGCAAAATATATATACAAATGGAATGCTATTTTGCTATAAGAAAAGACAAAGTCATGTAACATTCCCACCACCAGTGTTTTCCCCTCTCAGCCCTCTTTCCCAGCATGCATCCCACACCTCTCTCCTTTGACCTTTGACTGCTAGTGTAACAGGTCCCCTTTGTATATAACTTGTAGGTTGGGAATCTTGATTATGGTGTTGTTGACTTTGGGTTTGGTTATTTAAGTCTGATCATTTTTTATTTTCACTCAATGTTCTTGCAACTATTTGCTCCCTATCCACTCCCCTCCTCCCAATTTATGAAGCAGAACAAGATGATTCAAGTTCCGTTGGGAAAAGCTTTGTGGTTCTGTTG
Organism: Crocidura indochinensis; assembly: GCA_004027635.1. Taxonomy (NCBI): domain Eukaryota; kingdom Metazoa; phylum Chordata; class Mammalia; order Eulipotyphla; family Soricidae; genus Crocidura; species Crocidura indochinensis. The sequence goes on along the minus strand of PVKC010033889.1, from coordinate 11,371 downwards.
GGAAAAAATAAACCACTGGGAGGAGTCTATCTAGGAGCTATCAATATGGATTACAAAAAAGAAAAGGAAAGGAAAAAAAGAAAAAAGTAGCGACAAAAAATACAACAGTAACAATAAACAACAAGTAAAAAAAGGAAAAAAGGAAGGAGGGCTGGTGTGGCAAAGTTTAGTGTTTTTTTTTTCTCTTTATTTTTGCATAGGCACAGTAAGTATTGGGGAAATTTGAAAGGAAATTCCCTTGGTCTAAGAGATACAGGGTGGAGCCAGAGCGTTAGTGCAGGGCATAAGGCTTCTGCCCTATGAGAGCTAGCATAGGTCAGACCATGGTTTGATCCCCCGGCATCCCATATGGTCCCCCATGCCAGGGGCGATTTCTGAGTATATAGCCAGGAGTAACCCCTGAGCTTCTCTGGGTGTGGCCCCCAAACAAAACAAAACAAATTAGGTACAGTGTTTCCCCACCCTTGAAGTATAATGTCATGGGAACAACTACAGGCTTTAGTCGAAACCTAAGGTCTCTTTATGGTATCAGGAAACCATATCATGTCTAGTTGTCAAAATCAGTCTTCTGTCATTAGAGATCTTAGTATGTGTGCAGATCCTGGGATGAAGTCTAGGATAGAGTCTTTATGATTCCAGAAGTTCTGCTCCTGTACAGTTGTTCTAGTCAGTATTCCACAGTTGTTCTGGTCAGTCTTCTGTAATTAGTGATCTTGGTTTTTGTACAGATCCTAAGACGATGTCTAGGATAGTCTTTACTCATGATTCCAGAAGTTCTGCTCAGTCTCGATTGTCAAAGTCAGGCTTCTGTAATTAGTGACCTTGGTTTTTGCACAAATCCAAGAATAGAATGTCTTCTGTTTTCATCTTACGGTTAGGTGGTGAGGTAGGGCAAACTGTTCTTACATCAAATTATTACTGTTTCTTTGTCATTAGGGTGTAGTATCAACCTGGAGCAAGTTGGTGCCAGAGCGGTATTAGGAACTCCCTGTGGGGGAAGTATAGTTCCTGGTCAACGTTGTTGCAGGTAACTGTGTCAGTTCTATGGTTGGTATCTGGGGTTTGGACTTGAACAGTCTTTGTCGGATCACCTGGAGTCTAAGTCGAGTCCCCATGACAAATGTTCAGGGTGGGAGGTGCCCCTGTGTTATAAAATTCCCCCCTTTTTAGTGTGCTTGTGCAAAAGGAAATGGTGCCATATTATATTGCTGGTGCCTTTAGGGGTAAGGATGACAGGTAATACAATCTCCATGTCCTGGTTTTGACCTGAACTTTTATCTCAAGCAAGACTTTTCATTCTAAAATTTCGTACTAAGCAAAACCAAAACAAGTGAACTCGAATATATGTATGTATGTAAGTATGTACATATATAAAATAATACAATTAAAAATATAATATGAAAAATGAAAAGGACAAAGGAGGCTACCTTTACCTTTGGATATAAACACAATACTAAGAGGTATAACTATTGAGGTATTAAACATACATGGAAAATATAGATTCCCCATTGAGCTTTTTGAGATATTCTTGGGGGAGGGGAGTGAGTTCCAGGGCACATTTTCATCCCACACCATGGTCTTATTGAGTTTGAGTGATAGATTACAGTAGTTAAGGGATCAGGTAGTGTCCTTGAGCTGAGGTCTCAGTTTTTAATTCTTAAAACTTTTTTTCTGCTTAAAATTTATAATTGCTTTATAGATATGTCTTGGATATTAACCCTCTATCAGATGAGTAGTTGCAAATATCTCAACCTGTTGGATGTATTTTTGATCAAATTTTAGTTTTTCATTCTTAATTTACATAAAGACCATGTATCACATAGTTGACATAATACATTTGGTTACAAATAATTGGGAGCAAAATTATTAAAAAGAAAAGAATGAATAAAAGAAGAAAGAAGAAAAAGATTAGAGTACAGTGACAATTATTATAATTGTGAAAATGATTGTATCTCAAATGAGATCATTAAGTCATTGTCAGAAAGTTTAGTAAGCTCTTTTTATTAGCTGATAATTCTGTTGCTTCATTTGTTTTTGAACATTAGATGACTTCAGCTTTACACTGCCATGTGCCTCTGGGGATGACAGTATTAAACAAATTTGAAATTGTCAAGGTCCAGGAATTTCACGCACTATTACTGATACTGCAGTTTTTTTTTTCTCACAAAGTTTACCTTCACCAATGATGATTTGTCTAGGAAATGGAAAACATTTTCATCTAATTTGCCAGCTCTATATTTTTTAAGCCTCTGACCTGGGTCACTTTTTCAACTGCAACCTATGAATCGATCTTCATTGTCTAAGTGTGTGTGAATGTGTGTGTGTGTGTGTGTGTGTGTTTGTGTGTGTGATGACCACCTCTATATCTGTCATATGTCTGTTGTATTGTTCATAATGTCTATCAATGTTGTATATAGTCCTTCCCCTGTTATATATAAGGCACTCTTTCTTGCTTACCTTGTTAAAAATGCTTTTCTATTCTTTGCTTTCTCACCCCTGATTCGTTATTTCTCCCTATTTTTCCACTTTTATCCTCAGTTCACAACTCTTCCGGAACTGGAACTTTCTCTCCACCCCAACTCACTGCCAACCAACTTCCAAAGAGAAAGGATAGCCTCCCAGTCAACCTTTCCTTGGCACCGGTAGATGCTACCGTATCCTCTACTGTTGATTTGCTCTCAGCAGTCCATTTTCTCCCACCTCCTTTCACTGTGAATTGTTGCTTGCTACCAGATTTGACCTTTGAGAGAACCTCAGCTTGAGGATATTTCTAGGAGTCATTTTTCAGACTTCATAAGATCACATCACAGGCTGAAGTAGTTCTCCAGATTTTATCGTCCCCCAGACTATTTCAAAAGACATAAAGGGGATACATATATTTCCTTAGGTGTACTTTTTAATAGGTATAATTCTTAGTGTGTATTTTCTTGTGTAGATGTAGTTTTCACTACCCTTTTATTGGATTTGTTTAGTAGGAATTTATAGTAGATAAATTTCTCTTGGGTTCTGAGTTAATGCTAGAACCAGGCTATAGGGATTGTTTAGCTTGTTATTTTAAACCCCATATGCACCAGTAGTATCCATAGCATTGTTCTTTTTTGCACACGCACATTACATATAGAAAGAAGTAGTGGGATAAGTACTTCTAAATTTTTATGGCAAGGGGGCTTTTCATCCTGAACATTTTTCATAGTGACTTGACTTAGTCCATTGGACATTGGAAGTTCACCTCCGATCATTGGAACCCATCTTTGGAACTGGCACAGTTTTTTGCATCAGCAGAAGGAATCAAAGTTCTACCAGGGAAGGCCCTATTGATGCACTGGCACCAACTTGCTCCATAGTGAGTTCATTTGATGTCCTGGTGATTTGGAAGCAGCAACAGCTTGCTTTCAAGTGGATTTCCCTGCCTCGCCAGTTAATGGTGTGATGAAACCAGAAAATGCTTTGTGACACCCTGACTTTCACATAGAATCTGAGAAAAACTAAGATCTTTAATTCTGGGGTCTGACTGCAACAACCTTGATTAAGGAGTACTTTTTCCTGAGACCATGAAGAAAGACTTTGGGGTTAGACAAGTTAACATGCCTGGAGCCTGCAGTTTGTCTTATGGCAGAATGTTTCATGGGTAGGGACATCCAGTTTTTAGGCCAAAGGTTTCTCTTTATATTTTCTTCAAAATTTTCTGTGCCTATGCAAAAAACTACTACCTCCCCCTTTTCAAAAAATCTTTTTCATAGGGGTTCCTACCTTTTTCATAGAACCTTGGGACATTAGTTACTTTGTTTTATCTCATATTTCTACATTATTTATAAAATTAAGAAGGAAAAATAAAAGATGGGGCCCAGAAGCGAAATGGTCTTAGGTTTATTGGTAGAGATATAAAAGGACAGAACTATATTTACAAGCCAAAGTTAACAACAATAGAATAAAGAAACCAAAAATATTTCAGCCTAAACTTAAAATGGTCCTGTTATACTGGCAGGCCAGGGGGGCAGAGGGTGATGGTATAGGATACATTCTGAGAACATTGGTGGAGGGAGGTCGACACTGGTAGTAGAATTATCCCTGATTCACTATGCCTGAAATCCAACTATGAAGATCTTTACAAATCACAATGATTTCAATAAAATAAAACATTTTAAAAATGTGATTGCTGAGCTTTAGCTATAAAAGAACAATAAGTTCCATCAAAAATGGAGAGATGAACAGAAACTATTGTGCCACTAAATTTGAGATTAGAGGAGGATTCAGAAGTAGTTGAAGAAATAAATAACAAAAGATAATATAACCACAATAGACTCAGGTCATTTCAGCAAAGCTTGTACCCAGCACAAAGTTGCAATGGTTTTGATTCAGAGAAGCTTAGGGCTCCTGTAGTGATTCTGTCTTCAAAGCCTTGTGCAAACAAGAATGAAGTTAATCTAATTAACTTATTAGCTTTTTAAGCTAGTGGTACCAATTAGTCACCTCATCAGATGCTGGCTTGGGTCTCATTGCACAGTGCTTAACTATAAAGGGTCTTTCATCAAAGCCCCCCCAGGAGTGCAACGCATGGCTTTTCCATGCGTTTTCTAGAGATTGGAAAAAGGAACCATGTGCAAGGCAATTACAAGGATCCCTCTCTGGGAAAACCTTAATTACAAGCACCATTCTCATTGCCTCTTTCTAAGAAAGGAAATCACATATTAAGTTTTCATTCTTCAAAATACCAACCCTTCTTTAACCTGAGGCTGGACAGTGGTTATAAATCTTAGACTTAAATTCCTGGATGCCCATTGGGGAGTGAGCCCCACCAGCAAGAAGGAATCATAGAAGGTCTGGCAGTTTGGGTGGTATTTTTGTAAAGATGTAGAAAAGGGGATTCAAGCAAAGTGCAGTGAGAATAGTGATCCCAAATACAGCCCTGAGGGTAGACTTGCAGAGGGACAATGGGGAAGGAATAAATAAAAAGAAAGTTATAAATTCATCTATTTGCTCTTCCCTGACCCTTGCTTTTACTCCTCTTCACTGCAACTACCCTGGGAAAGGCACAATACTTTGCCCTGTCACAATATTGAGAAAAATTGAAATGGGGAAGAAAGACCACCAGATGCTTTATTGTCTTAGACGTTTCCACATAATTAGCTGGGGATAAAGGACCTCTGCATGGTTTCATTGCATTGAATGAACTTGGATATTGCTACACAGTAGTGTGTTTTATGATTCATGCTCTGTTATCCTGTGGCTTTTTGAAAACTGCCAGCCACTTTATCACTGCCGGCCAAGCCTGGGCCCACCACTTAAAATGCAGCAATGCAAAGTTAACTGTGCATGACAGATGTCCATGAAATTGTTTAACACACACATACACGCTCACACAGAGCACAAAGCTGGCTTCAGCCCTTCTTATGAGTCTTTCTGGCTCAATGTCCTTATTAAACATAAATAAAAAGTATAGGGCTAGAAAGAAAGAAAAATTCATGAAAGTGAAAAAAAGAGAGAGATCGAGTGAGCACATTTTGGACTCTGATTACACTGAATGCATTTAGAATTTCAAAGGGCCCTTGGAAAAGTTAGAAATAATGAAGTCATGAAAAAAGCAAGGAACTAGGGTACTTGGGGCTTAGGTTAAGAAATGGAGTATTTGAGGTCATCTTTTTTTCTCTGAGCTGATATGACCAAAGTTCTATTGTGTATCCTCCCTTTAGTTGTGAGATCTCCTTCCGTGTGCCTTGGAAAACAGATTCTTAGTTTCCCCCATTATCTCTTTTAAAATTCAGTGCATCTTCTCTTTATCCTCTCCACTTCCCCTTCTTCATTCAAATCCTTTCATGCTTTTTGTTTTTACAAAGAAAGGTCCTTGCATAGAAAAAATTTGTTCTATGCTTAACATTTTAACATTTTTTGCATACCTGCTACATTGTAATGCCTTATGTAAAAACCTGTCTATAAGAACACAAATTTTATTCATGAAGTTCAATAACAAAATCCAATAACCTCAGCCTAAACGGGTAATGGAAATGAACATACACTTCTGTAAAAAGACTTGTGGATGGTTAATAAGCATATAAAAATTGCTCAGTGTCCCTTATTATGGGGAAATACAAATCAAAGTAGCAATAAGATATTCTCTAATACCAGTGAAAATGTATTTATCAGAAAGATTGGAAACAATCATATTTGGGGATGTGCTATGAAAAGAAACCTTGCCTTTAATGAGAATGACATCTGGCTTAACTTCTGTAGAAAACATTCTAGAGACTTCTCAAGAAAGCAAGAACAGGATGCTCAAATAATCCAGTAATACCACTTGGTATTAATTTCCAAAACACACACAAATATTAATTTGAAATGATATATACACACTATGTTTATTGCAATTATTAATACAATTTCCAGAATATGGAAATAATAAAAATATCCAATTATGAATGAACAGATCAAGATGTTGTGGTATATGTACACAATGGAATACTATGCAACTGTAAGAAAAGATTAAATCGTGCAGTTGGTTGCTATGTGGATGAAATTATAGGGCATCATGTCAAGTGAACTCAGTCAGACAAAGAGAAAGAGATACAGAATGATCTCTTTTATATGTGGGCTATAAAGATACATAGTAAGAGAACAGTAAACATCCCAAAATACCAGAAATAGAGAATAGCTTTTCAAAACTGAGCTAAACTGGGGCAGGGATGAAGTGTGTAATTGAGAGGAGTTTTTGGAGCCTTGGTGGTGGGCATTTTGATTGTAGTTGTGTTGGAATAATGTATCCATGAAACTGTCATTAACTTTGATTAAAAAGTTTTTTGAGGGCACAATATGTGACTTAGTGTGATTGATTACTTACTAATATGATTGATCATTGGTGAAAGTAGATACTAAAAACTTCATAATTTAATGTCCACTTGGGTTTAAAGATTTGCATTTTTATTGTCGCCCTTTGAGATAAGAGCTTATAACTTATAGAAGGATTCCAATGTTGAGAATCTTCAATGACAGAGCAGGCCTCTATGAGTACATTAGACATGGGGAGAAAAAGAGGAGAATCACCCCAATGGGAAGCTATGATCTGTGTCCATGTAGAACTCCGCTTTTTAGCTAAAACTATACAACATTGGCCATGAACCGACAACAGTCTAAACATGCACTCATTGAAAAAAGCAAAAGAGCCTGCTTTAGTTCTGGGATACAAACAATGGGGGAAAAGAACCTATGGCTACAACAAACTAAAGATGCTTCATCCTGAATTTTTGGAAATGAAAAATACTATATAAATAAATGAGGTAACTTTAGTGAAAATATCTGTAAAGATTTTGAGTTTTAATTTTCCATTGTCCCTCTCTCTTTTCTCTTAACATAGGATGTTTAAGAAGAAAGGCAAGTTAGTGTCAGCTGGCTGGCAGCCAGCAAGTCAGGCCAATTCAGTCCTGGGGCTCTGCTGATGGGCATTCTTCTCCTTCCTGAAGATGGGTTTCAGCAAAGCTTTGCAGTAGAATTCGGCCTTTTGTGCCCTGATTGCTAATCCATAGTTTGCAAAGAGTCTCTTGATAAGTGAAAATACTCCTGCACTCATTCAACACAGTTTGGAGTGGAGGAGCCCAGAGCACACTTTTCCCAAATCTAAAAGGTTGATTTTGATGCTTTTATTGAACTTTCTGAGAGGTTAATGTCTCAAGAAGTGAATATGCTTCCTAGAATGCTCTTGAACTCTAAAGTAACTTAATCTGTCTTGTCAAGTACTTATTGGTTTGTTTTTAGAATTGTAGAGAAAAGGATTATTAATATTTATGTGATTAGAAATACTGGAGCAAAACGAAAATGATTGGGACTCTAACTTTCTCACATCTACTTCCTCCACCATGATAAACTACTCCTTTTTATTATTAAAGGAACCAAGAAGCTCTGTGGCTCCTGGTTAAACTGTTTACCACTTGGGTAAATGAAATGTTTACCCAGAAGCTGCCAATGAAACATTTTAAGGAGAAAGAGGATCAAGCAGTGCCTATGTTTGTGTGAACATGAGAATTGTTGAGGGAAGGAATAAAGGTGAATGTGAGTGTATTGTGTGTGAATTGGAGTGTGATTTGCTGTGTTTTGTGCACCTGTGGGCTATCGTGTTTGTGTGGAACTGTGAGAGTGTGTGAGTCTGTGTGTGTGTATATATATATATATATATATATATATATATACATATATGTGTATATGTATATATTCTGTGTGAAGGGATTGTGCATGTATATATTTGTGTGTGTGTGTGTGTGTGTGTGTGTATGCACGTACTGTGGGTGGCCTGTTCAACATTTTGGTGGATGTTTCATTCCCACCCCTTTTACTACGACCCTGGTCAGGCCACTTTTATGCTGGTGACAGCTTCATGAAGCACAAAACATGCAGCAATACATGGCATGAAATTGGCAACAAAGCTGAGCAAAAGGAGGAACAATTCTCTGGCAGGATGTGTTCACAATATGGCTGATTGGATCTGGAAGCAGATGCCAGCAGCGGGTATTGTCCCCGTGACTGAAAAGACATGACCCCTGAGAAACCAAAGACAAGGAGGCTCTCCTCCAGAACCAAGGGGGAGGGGAGAAGAGGTGAAACCAATGAATAAATCAGGCAATGAAAACGGCGGAGAAAAGAAAATGCTAACGAGGACTTTTTATGGGGAAAAGGGGGCAGTTCAGTGTGCAATTGCTCTCGCTCCCCAGCTAGCTGAACACTTTCTCAGACAATGGCTTTTTAACAGATGGGAGACCTCCTGAAAGAAGCCAACTTTGGCGCAGCGGAGAATTCCTGTTTGTTTAGTCTGCTGCTGGGCAGGTGTCTGGAGAAAAGAGATCCAGCGCGTTAAGTGCTTCGGTACCAGTTTCATGCCCAACAGTCAGGATGACAGGGGCAACTGGTTTTCTAAGGGAAAGATTGGGTCTGAGATGTTTGGTGAAATTCGGCACAGTAAAGTGAGCCGGTAGCTGTCTCCTGAAATATCGGCCCTCCCCCACTCTCCTGCAAAGGGCCCCCCCCAAAATCCTGAAGAGCTGTCCATCAAGTAAAGGGTGAAGAAGGGATGGGAACACCATACAGCCTGCATTCTCAAAACCAACATCAGGTTTCCAAACTTTTAAAAGTGGGATGCCATCTTATTTTCATCCAGGAGATTCTCCGATAATTTCCATAGATTGTCTTACAGATTTGGAAGTTCATTTGAGACTCAGTCACCACGTCTTGGCGTCGCGAGGTGTCTGTGCCAATGACTGTGAGGTTTGCAGGCAAAGAGTTAGTAGTTTTTTAGTCATTCTTCTTTGTTCAGTCAATTAATTTCTCAAGAAAGTGAGTGTGCGTTTTTAAAAGACGAGATAACACCTGTCAAAGTAATGTAAGGGTTGCCCTGCTTTATAAGAGGAGATGTTTGAGAGATCTCCCATCTAAATCTACATGAAACAAAAAATCAAAGTATTATGTAGTAGGAGAAGTTGGTGCTTCATTTCCAGTTTAATTATGCCAGAAAGAGTCTTGAGTACTCATTGCAGTGGCAAAATAAAAAATCTGGGTTGGGTGGCTTTTGGGTGTATTTGTTCTCATATGTAAGATACAAGAATCATAAATTGGGGATACAACAGTTTCTGGACTCTTTAACCCTTACTACTAGGTAATTTTCCTGAAGCAGTATTTTATTCACCATTCACAACCACTTTATTCCTTACTGAACAAAGGCATTGTCACCGCATTCTGTGACTTGATTCACCAGGGTAGGACATTTATATCCAAAGAAGCCTCTGGTTGCAGGCTTCGAGAACTCAAGGCTTGGCTATTCATAAAACAAAGGTCACTTTAAAAAGTTGAAGAGAATAGATTTTAAGTTTGGAACTTGTGAAAGGAATAGTAAACTCTCATTATCAGATAATTATAAAGTTTAATATTTGTTTCTGTGAAATTTTTGAAAATTTATCTTATAATTAAAAAATTGTTAGCTTCTTTGGTATATGACAGTTTGCTACTAAGAGCTTTTAAATTTTATGTTTAATTTTTTGACATAAAAATACCTACATATATTATTATAATTAAAAACATGCAGTGAACTACAACCAAATGCAGAGTAGCATTTGAAGAGTTATTAACAAAACTCTGACCCATAATCTTTCTTTGATAGTCAGACTCAAGAAGTTCTTCATTCTTTTACCTACCACAAAGGAGCATGAATAAAAGATTGGGGTCCATACCAGGGACAGGAATACTAGAACATTTTGCTGAATGTTTTGTGTACTTGAATGCCTTTCCTAAAACAGCAAGGACAATGATCACATTATACCTGTCATTACTGGGAACATACAATGTCAAAACACAATACTATCAATTCTCTTAAATGGTTATCAATTCTCCTAATTATGAGGTTTCTACTCCTATTATTTCCATTGTATATGAAACTTAGAGTCTTAGACTACAGATAACAGTAACATTTTCTAGCTTATTATCTTCAAAGCTTCAAAGTTAATATTTCTACCCATGTTTAATCAGCTGACCTGAAATGCTACCTATATAACCTAAAATTACATCAATTCTATGAAAAATTGGCAATGAACTTTGAAAAAGGGTCATATGATCAATCATATTTGAAAAATTGATGAAATTTTATTGTAAGTTAAGATAAAAGAATTTAGCCATCAGAGATTAGAATAATGGCATTCAGGCAAAGACTTTTTCTGAAAATTATTTGACCAGGATTAGAGCTAGATGGAACAAACAAGGAAAGTATACTCAAGGCATCATATATCCTGAATTAAGCAAAGTGGTTGATAGTTTTATGATCTTGTTGTAGACATGAGAACATTGGCAGGAAGACTTACAACTGGTCAAGCAAATATTTGCAGAAATTGATAAAGAAATCATTGTCAATATTGAGAATATTCTTCTATGGTTATGCTTAAATTTTAGTAACTGATGATTAAATGTGAAGTGAAAACTCAGTAAATTTATTGAAGTTTATATTCTTTTTTTTTTTACTAACATTTTTTATTTTAGGTGAGCTTGGGAAGTGCTTTGTGACATTCAAGGAAAAATACAATTGATATTTTCACTTTTTTCACTTGGTTGTCTTTTTTTTATTACTTATTATTTTTTTTATTTTATTTTAACACCTTGATTACATACATAGTTGTGTTTGGGTTTCAGTCATGTATAGAACACCACCCTTCACCAGTGCAACGTTCCCATCACCATTGTCCCAAATCTCCCTCCTCCCCAACCACCCCCCGCCTGTACTCTGGACAGGCTCTCCATTTCCCTCATAGGTTCTCATTTTTAGGACAGTTCAAAATGCAGTTATTACTCTAACTAAGCTCACCACTTTTTGTGGTGAGCTTCCTGGGGTGAGCTGGAACTTCCAGCTCCT
>PVKC010033888.1:0-13854 GCA_004027635.1 Crocidura indochinensis | reverse complement strand
CTCAAAAATAAAAGATAAGTGGGGCCAAAGTGATAGCACACCAGGAAGAACATTTTTCTTCCAGGTAACTTAACAGATTTGATCTCCTGCATCCCATAGGGTTCCCCTAGCCTGCCAGGAGTAAATTCTTTCTCTCTTTTAAAAATATTATTTATTTAGGTACTATGGTTACAAAATTGTTCATGGTTGATTTTCAGTCATAAAATGTATACTACCCTTCACCAGTGTCCCCAGTTTTCCTCATCCACCCTTCCCTGCCTGCCCTTGCCTCTGAGGCAGACATTTTACTTCTCTCTCTCTCTCTCTCTCTATATATATATATATATATATGTATATGTATATGCTATTCTATATATAGTGAATAAACCGTTCACTACCCTAATTGCATTCACCACTCTATGGCGATATATAATCTACCATGGATTAGTCCTTGCCAGGAATAATTTTTGAGTGTAGAGCCAGGAGTAATGCCTGAGCATCTCTGGGTGTGGCCCCAAACCAACATAAATAAGAATAAAATTTAAAAAATAATGAACCTATGTCATATCTGAATGTTGCTGAGAAGGTGGATGCTTTTCATTTCTTATGTTCTGAAACTTCTCTAGTTATCAGGAGATCCAGGAACTCCCATAAAGAGTTGTAATCCCTCAGTATTGGTTCAACTTAAACCCAGGATATCTGGGTCATCCCAGTAATGCCGAGGACCTGTAGATCCCATATGCAGTGGTACTCAACAGCTCCAGGTGCACCTGGCAAAGCTAGTCAAACATAGACCATACTCATGCTAGCACCCTAACCGTTGTACTATCTCTCAGCCCAAATATTATCACATTTAACATTCTCTTCCCAGTGGGGGAAAGAAATGTAACTTTCGAGGGCTCAAGGATTAGAGAGTGCAGTGACTTACTTGCATGTGGATTCAATCTATGTTACCACCTATGGTCCTCCAAACCCTGCTAGATGTGACCGTGAGTACAGAGCCAGGAGGAAGTCTTAAGGAAGCACAGAGACCAGGAGAAAGCACAGAACTAGGAGGAAGCACTCCCCACTCAAAATTTAAAACAAAACAAAAACAGATAAAATATCTTTCTAGAATGTAAACAAAACTTCAGAGATCATTTTGCAGTATCTGCATATATGAAATAATCCTAGTGAACAACTAAAACTGTGCTAGCATCACGACTCAACTATATCTTCATGAAAAACGGTAAAAGGAGGGGCCTAAGCAATAGCATAATGGGTAAAGTATTTATACCTTGTATGCAGCCAACCCAGGTTCAATCTCTAACATACCATATAGTCTCCCAAGCCTGCCTGTCAGGAGTGTTTTTTGAGTGCCAAACCAGGAGTAACCCCTTAGCACCATCAGGTATGGCCCAAAAAATAAACAAACAAACCAGGGTAGGGGAGTAAACACAGTGGAAGGCTGTCCAAAGCCAGTCACTTGTCTTCAGGAAGATTCCACCAGCTATCAAGACCCCAGTACCTTGTCTCACTTCTGCCTGGGGGCTCTTGCCAGAGAAGACCCTCTTCATAGAAACACAGAAATCTAAACCTACCTGACCAGGAAGGGAACCTCCACCAACCACCCCCTGACTCTGTAACCCCCAAGTTGATATTGCCATATGGGCGCATATGTGGTCACCAGCTGCCATCTACCCTCACATGCTCTCCCCAGTGAACAGCTATGCTGTTTAGTTTTAGATCATTCTCCATTGTCCTGCAGGGAGACAAAGGCCTCCAAGTGGCAGGCAGTTAGGGAAGCTTCCCTGGGTGGAAATTGTTTGTCACAAGATGAGCTAATCAAAGTCCTCATCCTCCCTTGAACCTCTCAGAAGAGACAGAGGAATTTTCTTCTTTTGAGACCTCCAAGAGTCTAGCCAGGAAAGGGAGAGATAAAGAGCACTGCTGTCCTAGACATCCCCACTGACACCCCGCACACCCCAACCCCATGAAGCCTCTTGCATTTCTGGGGGATTCCCCTCCTTTCCTTGTGAAACAGCACCTTCTTCAGGCCAGTAGGGTTTGGGCAGCAGGGAAGGCTCCATCCAGGGATCTGGGTCTCTCACAGCCCCAGTTCCAGGAGGTTGTGGGAGGAAAATGAAGTGTAGGGACCACGTAAAGGCTGCACCTTTCAGCTAAGAGTCCTCAAGTAAAATTTTAGTTTACTTCCATTCTTCTCGAAAATTGCAGCATGAGGAAAATCTTTTTGGGCTTTTCCTGTTCTCTGCCCCATCCTGTGACATCTGGGGTCATTGGGTTGGTTCTCAAGTAGGTTCAAGGGTTCAAAGTATCAAGGTTAATTTAGATGTAAAGAGGAACTAGATGAAGACTACCAAAAAATATGCTGTTAAGACTGGCTATTTAGGCCTAAGTAAAGCAATTCCTAGGTTTAAGCATAATCAATCCATTGCCAACTTTCTATACACTGAGATGGACCCCATATGATAATGCACATTTGGGGATCAATGTAGCTTTGGGTACATAAAAGGATGTTTCATGAAAGTCAATGTCAAACCTGAACTTCCAGTCTGAGTCTTAACATTCTTGGGGGAAGTAATATTTTGTAGGAATTCCTAGGCACTCATAAATGGGGTTTAGGAAGTAAGTTTCACAAATCCCTACATCAGAAACAGTCCTGGAGTTAAATCTCTCCTGGGTGAAGTCCAAGGTACCCAGAAGATGATAAAATTAAGTCTAAGAGTGATAAAGCGTGTTAAATATAAAACAAGCTGCTTGTTTATTTTTCTAGTCTGTGAACACTTTCTTAAACACTTATTTCTGTCTTTCTCTCCTCTGCTGTCTCCCCTCTGAGAAGCCCATCATTTCTCATGAAGAGGTACTCCTCTCTTTTTCTCCCCTCACATCTATGTAAAGTTATTTCAATAAAACCTAGTTTTCTTCATTAAGAAATGAAATGAAGGGGGCTGGAGTGATAGCACAGCAGTAGGGCATTCGCCTTGCACACGGCCGATCTAGGACGGACGTTGGTTTGATCCCCTGGCATCCTATATGGTTCCCGAGCTAGGAGTAATTCCTGAGTAAATTGCAAGGAGTAACCCCTGAGCATCACAGGGTGTTGCCCAAAAAGCAAAAGAAAAAAGAATAAATTAAAAGAAGCAGCAAAACACAACTATAACGTACATCCAGAGTGCGTCTCTAGACCTGCTTCTGGGGGCACACTGTCTTCTTGACAAGAAGCTTGTTTCACCATATCCAAGACCCCTTGGAAAGCAATCTGGATAGAAGGAAGGTGGGTCATATACAGTCATAATAAAGGAGGTGCCTATAATATTAATAACTACAGATTATTCTTTTGCATGATCAAATCTGGCAATCATGGGCACTGACCTTTATAAGATCATAGGTGGGAAAGCCCTTGGACAAACTCTCAAATGACCTCAAGACAGCTCAATCAAGTGAATCAAGGTATAATTAATTCTTCCCTTATTAGGAGGAGATTATTATTTTTCTTACATAGGGTTTGTTAAGATTAAAACCATCTGGCCTTATTGCAAAGATATCTTAAGCAGCATAAAACATCATTACAAATACTCAACTAAAATGCCATGAAAGATTCATTAGTCTTTCCTCAACCACTCCCAACTCTAACATCCCAACACTCAGTGCATCTCTCTTGGGTTCACAGCAACTCCTTCAGAAGAGACTAATGTTTCTTCCCCAGAATAAGCCACAATGAACTTGCAACTCGGAGAATTCTCAGCTCATGTCACCAAGAAAGGCCAAGGGCTGATGCCCACAGTCTAATGACTCAGGATCAGCTCTCCCTCTTTCTATAATCCCAGTACAAATGCCGAAGAATTTGTGAACTTAGATATGGTGTCTTGTGCACAGTATCCTAACCAAGGGTGCTATTTCCTGATAATGGAATTCTCTGAAGCTTTTCTAAGGCACACTCTGGCAAGGCATCATTTCATGGAGAAGGCACATGGAGGTGCTGAGAAGTTGACTGCCAGGACCTAATTCAGACATGACTAGCAATGTCAAACAAACACTCCCACTGAAGAATTTTGTGCTCCAAGGGACAACCAGAACAGGAGCATTTTTCTCTTCAGGACAGGAACATTTTCACAGGCAAGTCTGCAGGTGTAGTTTCAGACGCTGAGGCAATGAAGATGACTCAGCAGCTCCACCACCCCCTAAACCCCCAAATTGCCCCTAAAAGATGAGGGGGTACTCAGGAGCAATCTTCCGAAAGCCCATTCTCACACCCCAGAGTCCCAAAGGTCAAGGTATGAGTTTGTATGTGAAAATATTTCCTCTTAGAAGTTACTGCTAAATGTCATGGGGCATAAACTTTCTGCAAAACAAAACATAATCTCTTATTTTCTCTCTCTCTCTTACCTCTTTCTCTCTCTCTCTCTCTCTTCTATGTTTCCTCCCTCTCTTCTATGTTTCCTCCTTCCTCCTTTTAGAGTGGACTTAGAATAGCTATCTTCTCTTTGTCTTTCAGACTTTCTTAGCCAACAACTTAATCATAGCCATTGATTATAAAGAAAGTGGAAGGCATTTCAATCGCACTGTCATGAAGATGTCAGAACAGAGATCAAGAGTGAGGATAAGCCAACAGATGGGGAGATAAATGACCAAATCAGAATAAAAGCCCCAAATGGGAGAAATAATGAAGTTACTGCCATGTCTGGTACAGAAAGAACAATCTCTGCTGAATTCTAAGGAGCGTTGAATTACCAGCAGTGAAACAAATCCAAGAGTGAAAAATTAAGTTCTAGTTCCCAGAAAATTCCCATTTGTGTTTTGGCAACAATAGACATTTTAGCACTCCTAAATGGCAGTTTGGGAGGCTTTTTTGCTTGGTGTTTTTGGGAGCCACACCCAGAGATGCTCAGGGGCTACTCTTAGCTTGGGCTACTCCTAATGGTTCACCATGGCAGCATATGGTGCTGGGGGTGGAGCCTGGATTCCAACCATGCAAAGGATCATTCCAATTCTTTGAGCCATTTCTCTGGTTCCCTAAAAGAACATTTGGGGAAAATGCACAAGATTTTGACTGTGCTTCCTCTGCAAAACCCCCAGGTGCATGATTTTCACAGCAATTTCTCCTGTCCCAGGGAACTGAGAAGGAAAAATTCCCATGGTATCAATACTGTGAGTGATAGTCTCCTGTCCATGAGCAGGTCAGAACTGGCTGAACATGGCAGAGAGAGCCACACTTCCCTGCACAATGGTTTTTTTCTTTTTCCCAGAACCTGAGCACGGGAGCCAGCTGCATCCCAGCTCCCCTGGCAGAGGATGCTGAGAGGGCCTGAAGGGGAGATATGAGCAGGAAGCCACATCTGCCTGTGCAGCACGGACAAGCACTTCTAGAAGGTTCGAAGGCACCACACAGGCCTCATTCTCTACACATCTTCAGCTCCCCTAGTGGCCATAGTGAAAGGAACACTGAAGTCCACATTTCTGACTGTTTCAAGATTCCAAGGTCATACCACACAGACATCATCATTCTTCATACAGCTTCAGTTCCCCAAGTGGCCATAGTGAAGGGAACATTGAAGCCCACATTTCTGACTATTTCTAGAAGGTTCTCGGGCCACCACACAGGCAGCATTCTCCACACATCTTCAGCTCCCCAAGCAGTATGGTGAAGCCCATATTTTTGGCCTTTCCTGGGGCAAGTGGGTTGGAAGAACAAAGATCTAAGTTGCGAACATGAATCTCTCAGGCCCTTTCACCTCATCTAAGCACCATGCCCGAGGGGCAGGGATGCCTTCTCTCATCCATGCAGGGGTTGGATCTAGTGCTCCACAAAAGTCAAAGTGCCATCGCCTACAGTGAGTTCTCTGTCCTTTCACCAAACCCCTTCTCTCACCTGAGGGAAGGCTACAAGGGCTGGTGTGATGATTTGTGTGCCAGGCTCCTAAATCCAATCCCCACCACCACATGCTTCCTAAGTAAGCAGTTCTGGAGCTTAGTCGGGAAGTCCCTCAGCACTCGCCTGACACAATAAACCAGCCGCCAGCCACCCCCTCTTTGCTCCAGCCCCCATTTCATGTCCTCCACAGAGTCTGTGGTAATTCCTGATCACTCCCTTTCCCTGGGACTCCCTCAAGATCTTCACTGCTTTTTGCTCCTAATATCTGCTTCAAGATGAAACACCTGGCAGAGTAGAACAGCCATGACCATGAGAGGGGTAAGGCGAGGTCATGGTCAGTGAAGGGGGAGCAAAGTCAAGGCCAGTGAGGGGAGGGGGAGTGAGGTCATGGCCAGTGGGGGGGAGGGCAGTTCCATGCTCACAGCTTCTTTCTCCACACACTTCCTGCCTGAAGAAGGCCTGAGGCAGCCCAGAAACAGCCCACAGAAGTCCTCAGCTCTGGGCTGCGCTTCGAAGTTGGAAGGGCAGGTTCAAAGAGAGGCCTGCATAATCAGACAGGTGCAGGAAGCCTAGCCAGCCTTGTCTCCTGAAAATGCAGATACAATGATAATGTATAGTATAGATAGTATACTATAGATAGTCAGCCATATAAGTTGCTTTGTCTGTCTCTGCACATAGTTATGCTGGGAGGACTTTGGGAGCCTGCAGCGTCCCACATTCTGACTGGTAGGGATCTCTCACAGGGCCTCCAGAGTTTTTCAGTAACTCAGAGGACAGGAACATGTCCTGAGGACAAGTCTCAGGTGTTCTTTCACAGGAATTTGTATGCTTCAAGACCCACAGAGGGGGTGTCTACCAGCTTTTCAAGTTTTCTCAGAGTTCAATGTTTCTAAAGCCCAGTTCCATTGCTCATCCATAGCATGTGATGGTGGCTGGACACAGGAAGTCCGGTAACATATGTAATGTCTCTCTGCTCCAATGGAATCTGTGCATCAGTGAATGCTGGTCACATTGCCAAGAAGCCCTTATAGCAGTGGGGACACCTGGACATGAGTATTTATGACAGTGATCCATCACTCATTTTTGTTTGTCTGTTTGTTTTTTTGTTTGTTTTTGGGCCACACCCAGTGACGCTCAGGGGTTACTCCTGGCTATGCGCTCAGAAGTCACTCCTGGCTTGGGGGACCATATGGGAAACCAGGGGATCGAACCGAAGTCCATCCTAGGCAAGCACAGGCAAGGCAAGCACCTTACCTCCAGCTCCAGCGCCAGCGCCAGCGCCACCACCCGGCCCCATTTTGTTTGTTTTTTTGATGGTGCTCAGGGCTTACTCCTAGATCTGTGTTCAGGGATCACTTTTAGCCCTATCCTATGGGGGACCACATATGGTAGCAGCGGTCAAATTCAGGCTGGCCATGTTCAAGGCAAGTACTTTTACCCTGTCTTAACTGTCTGGCCCCAATAAGTCCTTTCCAAACCTCCCAACAGCAGGCACTGTTCTTTTCACACCAATGACTGAAGAAACAATTGAAGATCAGACTCAATAGAAGGACTGCCCTGACCACAGGGCCATGGACATCAGAGTTGAGGTCTATGAGTTCAGTAAGAAATGACTGGAACATCCACCTTGCATAAGTTATAACTGGCACTGAGCAAGTCCAGCTGCTAAGCAAAACACCCCTTTTGAGCAATTGCCATAGGTCTGGAGTGGTGCCCGGGGTCTTCAGTCCTTTTTCATCCTTGTCTTGTTTCTCTCTCAAATTCTTCAGGCCAACTACCATCTAGTCTCTCCCTGATCTTTACTTTTGGGATCTGGCAGGCTGCAGTCATTGTACAACATCAGGCTGCCTTCCCAGAACAATTAATTCTCAAAAAGACATGAGTTGAAGCCCCAACTCTCCAACTGATACAAGTTTTCAAGAGTGGTTGCAGGTCAAGATCAAGAGACAGGATGTACCAGAGTCTTTACCTCCACCAAGGACAGGAATCCTTGGGGAGGCACCAAGGCCGGGAAAGAAGAGCAGGTGATGTGGCTGGTCACAAAAGGTGGGGAACCTTCCTCTTCCTCAGGAAGAGCTCACAGCTCATGGATGTACTTCTGGGTGGGCAGGATGCCACACTCTTTTGGGGAAGCACTGTGGCCTTCTGCTTGAGGTGAAGGAAGTCCTGCCCTCCACATGCTGGTTCTCTGGCAACCCTTCGAGGTTGCTGAAAGCCTCACTTTCATGCAGACATCCCAGGAAGAAGTAGATCTCTGTGTCCTCAGATGACCTGTGAAAATCCAGAGCCTGTATGCTCACAGGAGGATGGCCTGAGTGTAGACATGTCAAATATCAAGTATCTGAGAGCCAGCTTAGAGTAATCATCCATCGGGCACAATTCCCTTGAAAACCTTAAGTATTCATGTCACCCCTCCTCACTTGCAACCCTGCCATCCTGCTTCTGGGGGTTCCATATTCTGTGCTCATCGAAGAGAAGTGCTTATTCAGTTAACAAAACGTTCAGTGAGAGGTACTCTGTGTTCACTTCTAGAAGAATTCAAAGATTGTCATGTGTTTTACCTAGAGTCAGAGAGCAAAGGCCAGACTCATAGAGCAGAGGACAGACTCACAGCTAAGGACAGAAATGCAGGGTTAAAGACAGACACACAGAACCAAAGTCTGAATGTGTGCAGAGAGACAGTGCAAGATGTTGGTTTTCTTAGGGGGGTCCTGGGAAACCTGGAGAGGATTGGAGAGATGGTTAAAGTCAGGTGACCAGAAAAAAAATATATATATATATATTTATCAACACTCCAGGAAGTAAAAAAGAGCAAAGAGGCTTCAGAGATCAGAATTTGCACCTAAGACACCTCAAGCCCTGTCATCTACAAGGAGGCAAGGCATCTTCAGTGCCCAACCAGACCCTCAAGTGCCAGAGATCACTTAGGTTCCATCAGGGTGAGCCAGGAAAACAAAATTACTGAAAGGGACTTAGAAGAGGAGGAGATGGATCCCTAGCACATTCCTTTTAATTCTGTGTTAATAGCTCTGAAATCTCTTTTAAACTTTCTGGATGACAGATGGCATGTTCCAATTCTTTGTCCACAATATTTATTTCTGAGGGGCACATTAATAAAAAAAAAAGTGCATCTGAAAACCACTGGTGTGCGAGATCCAAAGAACACCCTATCTCTGTTCTCCTTGTCTATCTTGGCCAAAGACAGCCCAAGGGATTCAAGTGACTTCCAATGAGCTGAAGGCATGCGTCTGTTTCAAGGCAGTTCAGTCCTACACATATGAACATTCCAGCTCAGCCAGCTGCACAAAGGGGCCTCAGGGACCTGGCTGAGGGAAGACTTGCTATAACCAGGGCAGCTAAGCTAGGTGCAGTCTCAACACTCCCGCTGGTCTCAGAAGTCAGGAAAGAAACCGAGTTCCGGCACCAAAACACAATAGTGACCTGAGCCTTCTTCTAACTCTCTTTCAAACAAGACTCAAACAAGAGGACATGAAAGTACCAAATGATGGCAAAGGCCAGATGATAGAAAGGAGAATTCCAGGGCCCGGAGAGATAGCACAGCGGTGTTTGCCTTGCAAGCAGCCTATCTAGAACCTAAGGTGGTTGGTTCGAATCCCGGTGTCCCATATGGTTCCCCATGCCTGCCAGGAGCTATTTCTGAGCAGATAGCCAGGAGTAACCTCTGAGCACTGCCGGGTATGGCCCAAAAAAAGGAGAATTCCAGAGTTGGAGCTAAGGGGGTGAATGAGGAGGCAAACAATGACACAGGGCCTTGGTCATTTGGGTGATGTGGCTGGAAATGAAGTGAGCATGTACATCAGAACCACAAGATGCCCCACTAGTGTCACCATGAGACCCAAACTCTACTAACAGAAGATTTAATTAAGTGAGTTTGCTGGATGTGGAATCTCGAGAAGAGAGGAGGCTGAACTCAGTGGCGGTGGGAGGTTGACACTGGTGTTGGGTTTGGATATAGATCATTGACTATCCCAAGCTGTTCTACACAGGGAATAGATTTTCAAAATTAATTTTAATTTTGGGAAGGTGTCTCAGAAACACATGAAGAAGCATACCTTTTTGTTTACACAAATATTCTTTGGCCCTACGTGTTGGTCCATGGAATGGCAGCTATAACCAAGAGGATAGACCTGTGGCTTTCAACCTTCTACTCTTGTGAACAAGATGGGTCTGGGAACCAGTATTTGAAAAACATAGGTCTACATACTCCTTCCAAGAATCTGCAGCATGAGATGAGGTATAAAATACCTGGTACAGAAAAGAGGCTGGCATGATAATATAGTGATATTTTTATGGGAGGCACCAAAGTTATTGATATAATGCACTGCCTAAAGAGTGTGACTTCCTGGGCTGGAACAATACTACAGCAGGAAGGGCAATTGCCTTGCTCATGCTTGACCTGGTTCTATCACCTGGCACCCCAAAGGGTCACCTTAGCACTGCCAGGAGTGATCCCTGAGTATAAAACAAAGAGAACCCTGAGTATAGCTGAATAAATGTGGCCTCCTCCAAATCCCAGGGACACAGAGAAAGCCTAAGAGTTTACCAGTCCTTTCTATGTTAAGCCAAAAGTCCACCCCACATTTCCAAAGGGCCATAGAAAAGATTGGTCTGGGCCAGGGCCCAGTTCTTAGACTGTGCAGACTCTGGAAGCAGCATCTGTTCTAGCCCAGAGGCCTGTGTAAGGGAAGCGGGCACATTTGGTGTATGTAAATCCTTACACCAGCACCCCCAGGACCAGCAATGCAGCTGTCAGCCAGCAAGGCTAGTGTCCAGCAAACCCGTGACTGCACACCTTCCCCACTTAAGGGTGGGATGCTGGGAGAGGGGTGAGGTACAAGGCTTAGCCTCAGCCCCTTTGATTTTCCCTAATCTTCTGAAAGGGCAGCCTGGCGGGCACTGTATTTATCATCTCTGGGCCAAGCCCCAAGAACCAGTGACCTCTCCGTTTCTAACCCAGATTGGCTCTTAGATCAGAGTGAGTCATTGGTCCTCCCTCCCCCCCCACCCCCCCGCCTCCCAAATCTCCTCCGTTTCCTCTAAGAATGATCCGTCATCCTTTGAGCGCTTGCTATGAAACTGCAGCTTTGCTTGGGGGTGACATCAGCATTTTTCCACCAGGGAAGGCTGAATTCAAAATGTGCAGATCCTTGAGGAGACCCCAGGGGGCACAGCAAAGACACAGGATCTCAAGTTCCTGGAGTAGGAGGCAAGATCCAGTAGTCCTATGTACCTGCCCCTTCCTGAGGCCCCTCCCCTTCCTGACAAGGAACTCCTCCTGCTTCTTTTCCTCCTCTTCTTCTTCTTCCTCCTCCTCCTTCACGTCTTCCTCCTCTTCCTTCTCCTCCCCTTCCTCCTCCTCCTCTGGCAGGCTGGGAGTAAGCTGGCTTCACTTGGCAGCCAAAGCTGTCCAAAGCTTCAATTATAAACAGTATATTTCTTGGAGGACTTGTCCTCAGCCTTTTTTTTTTTTTTTTTTTTTGTCACACCCGGCAGTGCTCAAGGGTTATTCCTGGCTCCATGCTCAGAAATTGCTTCTGGCAGGTACAGGGGACCATATGGGGCACCGGGATTCGAACTGATGACCTTTTGCATGAAAGGCAAACACCTTACCTCCATGCTATCTCCCGGGCCCTTGTCCTCAGCTTTGAAAGGCAAAAGAAAGGAAAGAAAGGAAACCCTGAAAGAGAGTATGGCCTAAGTTAAATATAACCGCAATTAGGCAGTACGTTTAGCACAGCAATGATGCAATAAAAAGAGGGGGATTCATGTTGAGAATAAATCATTTATTGTGGAAGTCAAGGATTCAAAATCTCTCTGTCTCTGTCTCTCTGTCTGTCTCCCCTCTGTCCCCCTATGTCTTTGTCATAAGGCAAAGGCACTACTATATCCAGTAGTTGCTAATGTCTGCATTGAGCCACTGGCCAATAACCTGCCTAGAGACTCTCCATAAAGAGAAGGCCACACTGCATTTTTCAAAAGCATCCAGAGCCAGCCTACATTCCACGGTGACTCTAGGGAAATGACAACAGAAAAAGGAGATTGGTCGATCTGAAGTATTTTACATTTGTGTGAACAATCACAAATCCAACATCATGTTGGCATTGCTGTTTTCCAGTCTGTATGTTTGAGTTTATCCCATTCAAAATAACAGAATAAATCCACAGGATTTGTTACTCTTCAGTTTCCTAGTGTAAAGAGTCTGTTCTTCATGAATATATATTGCTTATTTGGGAAGGGAAGGAAAATTCGAGATAATCCTTCCCTTCTTTTTACTCTCTTCTGACTAAAAAAAAGTCCATTGGTGCTGAAATGATTAAAAGTGAAGTGACCCCATTGTCTAGGCTCAATGACTGTGTCATACTAAGGACTTTGGGCATGCAAAGATCATCCTCATACAGACTGTAAAAATGTTAATTCAACTCCTGCTGATGTGATACAATTGTATGACCCTGTTTCTATTTGATGCTTCCACTTTAGAACTCTAGGCCAAGAAATTGAATAGAACTTTCTCCCAGCACCATGCCCTGCTTCCTTTTCTGCCTCTAGCAAAGCCTGTGTTCTCTCTTGAATACATCGCTTCTCTCTTTCTCTGCCCTCCCTCACTTCTCTAAATTTCAATAACAACTATGTTGCTTAACTAACAAAACAAAAAGTTCTTATTTAATGTCCTCTTTGAGAAAAATATATTTAATTTTAGTTTATTACCTTTTGGGGGTGCCACACCTGGTGGCACTCAGGGTTTATGCCTGGCTCTGCATTCAGAAATCAATCAGGGAACCGTATGGGATGCCAAGGAATGAACCTGGGTTGGTCATGTACAAGGCAAATGCTCTACCTGCGATACTATTGCTCTGGTCCCTGCTTTATTATTTTTAAGTAGTATTCCCATCAGTATTCAGTAATGCCAAGGAGAAATATGAATGTTGCCAGAACTCACAAAAGCAAGTATTATGGATGTTGAAGTTAGGAAAATTGAGGTGGTGTTTATGTCTTACTCCTGGTTCTGTGTTTAGGAATCCCTTCTCATGATAATCAGTGAACCACATGCAGTGTTGAAGAAGGAGACCTGAGGCAGGCTAATTCTTAAAGGCCTGTTTGGTTGCTGACAGGTGTCAGGGTCTGTCCTGGGCCTTCTATAGTATCCGGGCTCCATCCCATCAAATGCAGGATCACCTCTATTGCCAAACAGGATCCCCAAGATACATCTCTGCACTACTACTAAAGGCTTCTTTAGGGTGAGGTGACTGGAGGACTGACATTCTCTGGAGTTAGGTTAATTTTCATGGAAAAAAAAGAAAAGAAATGGAACTTTTGCTTCTCCCTCTTCTTTTTCAATTCTTTACAGATTTTAATTTTCAAGCCTTTGTATTTTCATCCTATTTCCCAGACCCACTCTATCCACATTTCTAAAAATGTCTTGTGCTGTCTTCTGAATAGATGCTCCTTAAAAGTTCAAATGGGTTGTCATAAGGATAGAAGTGCACGAATACCCACTGGGTAAACGGTCAGTAAACCTCAGCATAACTCCACTTTGAGCCTTAAACTAACAGTATGTGAAAAGATCAATATGAATAAATTCAACACTAATCAGACCCCTTCTTTAAATGTTGACACAGTATTATTTATATCCCATAAATACCTTCTTGACTCAAAGTCATCCTAGGAGATTGGCCTGTGGCCAGCGCTATTCATATTTACTGTATTTATATAGTGCAGTTGGCCAAGGATAATATTTGAGACAAAATAGGCCTAAAGGCATATACAATATCTCTTATATTTTTACTTTTACATCTCCCCATGGCTAAAAATATTTCATCCAAATGAGAGAGTCTGTCCCACAAGAGGCTATCGGCAATCTGTGATGATATATAGCTCATTGCGTATAATTAGAACATATTTGTAATAGTTGAGCTGAACTCACTCCCTGAACGCTAATAAGTTGGTGCTAAAAAATGAAGCAGTGATCTTTCCCAGGCTTTCAT
>PVKC010033887.1:0-13847 GCA_004027635.1 Crocidura indochinensis | reverse complement strand
TAAAAGAAAAAAAAAAAAAAAAAAAAAAAAAAAAAGCCGTACCCACTGTGCTATCCTTCTCCTTTGTGTGGATGTTTTATAGAGAGCTATTTGGCCCAACTCTTCATTTACTGGATCAGAAATTCTGGGAGTTGAGTCAGTACTTTGTGGTTTACAAGATTTCCATGTTTTTCCAATGTACCCTAAAACTTGAGACCCACCATCTTAATTAGTTATGAACATTTCATTGGTGGCTTATGCAAATATCAAAGCAATAGAAATCATTAATGGAGATGTAGGTGATATATCCATTTCTCTCTTTCAACTGTCACTACTTTTTTTTTTTTTTTTTTGGTTTTTGGGTCACACCTGGCAGCGCTCAGGGGTTACTCCTGGCTCTATGCTCAGAAATCGCTCCTGACAGGCTCAGGGGACCATATGGGACGGCAGGATTCGAACCCATGATCTTTAGCATGAAAGACAAACGCCTTACCTCCATTCTCTCTTTCCGGCCCCACAACTGTCACTACTTTTGATTAAAATTACTTAGTTGTCTTTTTGTTGCAATAACTTTACTTGAAACACACTCACACAATACCTGGATTGAAATAGCATAGATTTTGTCCATTCATGTACAAGCAATCTTCATGGCTTCATTTTTCCTAATGACTGCACCCAAGGGATGGGAGAAACTATCCACCCAATGCCCACCTGATAAGAATTAATATCTGGGCTCGGAGAGATAGCACAGCGGCGTTTGCCTTGCAAACAGTCAATCCAGGACCAAAAGTGGTTGGTTCGAATCTTGGTGTCCCATATGGTCCCCCGTGCCTGTCAGGAGCTATTTCTGAGCAGACAGCCAGGAGTAACCCCTGAGCACCTCCAGGTGTGGTCCAAAACCAAAAAATAAATAAATAAATAAATAATAAAAAATATAACTTTATCTGGGGCCCGGGAGATAGCATGGAGGTAAGGCGTTTGCCTTTCATGCAAAAGGTCATCGGTTCGAATCCCGGTGCCCCATATGGTCCCCCGTGCCTGCCAGGAGCAATTTCTGAGCATGGAGCCAGGAGTCACCCCTGAGCACTGCCGGGTGTGACCCAAAAACCAAAAAATAATAATAATAAAAAATAAAAAAAAATATATATATATACTTTATCTAAAAATGGGGAGAAGAAACGAACAGACACTTCCTCAAAGAAGAAATACAGATGGACAAAAGGAACATGAAAAAAAATACTCCATATCACTAATCATCAGGGAGATGTAAATCAATGATTGAACTAGGCTTTAACTCATTTATTATGACTAGAAGATCAAAATTTTCTCAGGTCACTAAGTAAAACAAAATCCTTTAGTGTGGTAGAGTTGCACAATTTGCTCTTTGCTAGAATACATTAAAAAATTTTAAATTGCAAGAAAGTGTTTTTTGAACAGCCAACACTTAGCATCTACAAATATTTATTAAGTGTATATTTACAACTGATATACTCTGCTGTAGGAGACCAGAATAGAGTAGATTAAGACATGATCATCAAGTCTAGGGATGTGATTCATTGTTTAAGTAGAGAGTGCCTGCCTTGCATTCCTAAAGCTATGAATGAAGTCAATCTTTACTCGACTGCCGTAATTCCTAACAATTATGTAACAATGCATTGAAATTCAATGCAATGCAATTATGTAATGATGCATTGAAATCCCCTCTCTATAATAATTGTATAATTCCACGATCACCAGGATAGTGTGCGATCACTATTCCAACAGTGTGAAATGAAGTTAGGATGGGGAAGCTACATTTCTGTTAATTAGCGTCAGGTTATAGAGAAAATGTAAATTTGAAAAATTAAAAAATTAAATATTGATGGATTTCCAATAATAAAAGATCTTTCTAGTGGTAAAATAAATGGGAAATTGAGATCAAGTAAAAGGAAAAGATTAATGAACTGAATTTTTTGGAAAGATATCAGTCAAATTTCCTTCTTTGAGTAAGGGGTCAAAGAATGTATAGAATCAGATAGGCCTTATAGTGAGACATCAAATGTAGTGTGGTCATAGGCCCCTCCTAAAATATATGATGTGACAAGATTAAAAATAAGCAGGAATATGAGGGATTAGTGACCAAGAAATACTTAGATCTGAGCAAAACTTGAATTCATGTTTTTTTTTAATTTTTTAATTTTTTTTTTGGTTTTTGGGTCACATCCAGCAGTGCTCAGGGGTTACTCCTGGCTCCATGTTCAGAAATTGCTCCTGGCAGGCACAGGGGACCATATGGGGCACCGGGATTCAAACTGATGACCTTTTGCATGAAAGGCAAAAGCCTTACCTCCATGCTATCTCCCGGGCCCTTTGTTTTATGTGTGATACAGGAGGTCAAAACTTAAGGCCTCACACTGAAAAGCAAGTGTTTTACATTTGAGATATATCCCCAACCCATTCCATTTTTTATGTGTATGAAGAAATGTAATTTTTATGGTTTTTTTGTTTTGTTTTATTTTATTTTGTTCGTTTTTTTGTGGGGGCACACTAGGCAGTACTCAGGGGTGACTCCTGGTTCTACATTCAAGGGTTATTCCTGGTGGTGCTTGGGGACCATATGAAATGCTAGGATCAACCTTGGGTTGGCCATGTGCAAGGTAAATGCCATATCTGCTGTGCTATCTCTCTGGCCCCTAATCAAAATAATTTTAACTGAATGAAATTTACTTAGAAAGATGAGAGAAGAGGGGGCAGGGAGGAAAAGGAAGTGTGTGTTCAAGAAAGGCCAATTTCTTGATTTCTGTATACATAAAAAGATTATGTGGATATTCACTAAACTAATTCTTTAAATTGTCCTGTTTTGAATATAAATTTATAGAAAACCTAGTAGTATTAGTAAAACAGGAAATCCTCAATAAATGTTAGTAATTAAATATCAATTATATGTGTGCATGAACACATATGTATAATTATAAAATTTATCTATTGCCTTGAAGAATAAATGTTTTATGTCAGATATATCCATCTTCTCTTGTTTGTTTTCCAGTTATTTTCTATTATTAATATTATCTTTTAACTGCAAACTCTTTCCTTTGACAGATGGGGTCCTTAAAGGCAGGGGAAATCTTTAGTTCTTGGACTGGAAGTAAGCATGAGTCTGTGGTATACGGAGCCAAGAAGATAATTATCAAATTGTTTCCTATGGAGTTAACAGGTCACTAATGCCAAGACCAATAGTCTAAGATGAGGGTGCCAAATGCAGGCAGGACAATAAGAGAGGAAGCTCTAATTCAAAGCTGGCTGATCTCAAAGGCAATGAATGCAGTGAATTCAAGCAGCGAGGAAGGCAAAGAAGCCAAGAGTATTACCTCTGAGGGAATAAAAAAAATACTTCTAACAATCTCTTAACTGCTTTGTGACACAGCTGAAAGATAAATATGTCCTTAAATGTCTGATGCAGCAACTAGAGAATGGACATTTGCAAGCTAATAAAGTCTCTCCTGAGACTGGTTATTCACTTTATATTTTCTTCTAGTTTTATTATTTGATATATATGTATATACAGATATACATATACAATACCTGGCTTTGTGTCCAGGGATCACTACTGGCAATGCATGGGGGACCACATGGGATGTGAATCTGGGTCAACCACATATAAGGCAAGTGCCTAACTACCTCTTGGGTCCCTTTATTTTTATTTCTGTGTTTATTTATTTATTTTTGGTTTTGGGGTCACACCTGGTTGTGCTGACTTTGTACCAGAAATCATTCCTTGTCATTTCTGGCTAAAGTCAAGGATTATTCTTGGTTCTGCACTCAGAAATCATCTCTGGAAGCCTCATGGAACCATATGGGATACTGGGTATTGAACCTGAATTGACTGCATGCAAGGCAAATGCCCTACTTGATGTGCTTTTGTTCCATTCCGTAAGGCCCCCTTTATTTGAAATTTTACATTTAATTTTGGGGGGCCTTATCCAGTGGTGCTTGGAATGGGTACTACTGACCCAGTAGTACCATGACTTAGTAGTACTAAATCAGTACTTAAGTACTAAATACTAAGTACTAAGTAGTACTGACTTAGTGCTGGTATTGACTTAGTGCTGGTGGGGAAAACCTCCCAAATACCCCTGGATGTTCCTCCCCCAACAAAGAGAACATAAATTATGGAGTCAGATTTTGTGAGTTCAAATCTTGGCTCTAATTCAATAAATAACAATATTATTTAACTTCATAATATTTCACTTTCTTCTATTAGGGAAGAAATATTATCTACCAGAGGGTTGCCATGAAAACTAAATAAGTCTGTAAAGCTCTTAGAAGAGTTCTGGTAGAGAATAGTTATGAACTAAGTCTCTGCATCAGAATCACAAAGTAGGAATGTGAGAATGACTTCTTTGGTGTTAGGTTGGAATCAAATCTATAGTTAACAAGGTGATGGAACAGACTTTTACTGTTTTTCCAGCACAGAACATCAGTTTTGCTTATCACCTGTTGTAAATTAGGCCTTATAATTGGCTTGGAAGGTGGATGGAGGCCTCTGTCTTTAGACTCTGAACCATGTGGCTCCACAACCCTCATTAACCGTCAGATCTGGAGATTCATGAGAGCAGCGGGTAGAAATCTCACTCACATGCAGGCTTCAGGAAGCAACAGCTTTATTCATCCTAGCCACTACATGTGTGGCCTATATCATAACCTTTTAAGCAGCTAGCCCTGCATTTTAACTTCTCTCAGCCATCTTTCCTCTGACCTTCAAACTGGAAGAGATCCAACCCCGCAAAAGCCAAAGACAAAAGAGATCCTCTCCTCTGGGTCAGAACCCTTAAGTACCTTTCCCAGACCCCTCCCAGGAAATCGGCAGGGTCTGCAAGTAAAGTTACAGGTCATCTCCGGTTCCCAAGACCCTGCCCAGAAATGGGCGGGTCTCAGTTACCTGTATTCCGGGGTGGAGCTACAACCACCCGCAGATGAAAGCTGCTCCTTGGGAATTCAGGAGTCAGACCCAAAAGCTTCCGCACAATATGAAAGCAGAACATATGAAATTGGCTGAAATGAAGAGGGAAGAATGTCTTCTTTACACCACAAGACTGGGTTCTGGCAGGCAGCGTGGTTATTCTAGCAATACTCTATTGTATTTTAGAGAGGTAGTACAAAGTCTGGAGACCTTCTTTCATTATTTTTATTTTTTAATTTTTCGGTTTTGTACCAAATTTAATCAGGAATGTTTGATATTTGAGCCATACTTGGCAGTTCTTTGTACTATTATCTACCAGTGCTTTTGCACCAGTGATGCTCAGGGAAACATGTGGTCTTGGGGACTGAACCTGGAGCTCCAACATACAAAGAAGGTACTTCATCTATGTTCTTGGTCAGCCCCTTCAGTTCCAGCCTCTTGGCTGTGGGTTCCTTTCCTGCAAACTCCTGCTCTCCTCCCCCTATTTCCTGAAGGGAAGAAAACATCAAATTAAAATGAAAATAAATAAACCAAAATCCTGGGTAGCTTTTAGCATCCATTCTACTCCTATGTTAAGAAGATTCACTTGGGAATTCTGAAGAAAAGGAGAACAGAAAACCAGGTGGTCTGTGAAGGGTGAGCTGGAAAGAGACAGGGATCAAGCAAGGACAGATCTTCCCAGCAGAGGCTGGCATGGCTCAGCGAAGAAGGCGGGGGCCGGGGGGGGGGCCATACTTACTCCCTCCTTCCCAAGAACATTGCACCAGGAAATAGGGGGAGGAGAGCAAGAGTTTGCAGGAAAGGAACCCACAGTCAAGAGGCTGGAACTGAGGGGGCTGGCCAAGAACATAGATGAAGTACCTTCTTTGTATGTTGGAGCTCCAGGTTCAGTCCCCAAGACCACATGTTTCCCTGAGCATCACTGGAGCAAAAGCACTGGGCGATAGTAGTACAAAGAACTGCCAAGTGTGGCTCAAATAATAATAATAATAATACAGTATCATATCTCTGAAATTTTCCAAGTAAGTCTAAAGCAATCTCACTACACACACAAAAGGTGCTTGTGTGAGGCAATGGATATGTTGACTCAATTTCAGCAATAGTATGCATTTCATATACAAATCATCAAATACATTTTATATGTAAATATAATGATTCAATCATAACTCAAAAATTGAGAAAATGAGTATGTAAATTAATGTTTTTCTTTTGTTTTGATTTCTCAATTTTTTTGTCAGTATAATAGATTGAAGTTTATTTTCTTTTTCTTTTTTTGTTTTGTTTTTGGGCCACACCCGGTGACGCTCAGGGGTTACTCCTGGCTATTCGCTCAGAAGTCGCTCCTGGCAGGCATGGGGGACCATAGGGGGAACCTGGGGATCGAACCTCGGTCCGTCCTAGGTTAGCACAAGGCAAGGCAGACACCTTAACTACAACGCCACCACCCGGCCCCTTTCTTTTTCTTTTTTTAAATAATATATGTAAGCACCATGATTACAAACATGATTGTAGTTGGGTTTCAGTCCTAAAAAGAACACCCCTTTCAATACTGCAACGTATCCACCACCAATACCCCCATCTCCCTCCTCCCTCACGAATTTTTAATTAAGGAATTAAAAAAAATTTAGGCGTGGCTCCTAGCAGTCTCCAAGGACATTATGGGATGTTAGGGATCAGACCTGGGTCTGCTGGATGCACGGCAAAACACTCTTCTCTCTGTACTATTATCTCTCTGGCCCCAATTAATTTTTATTAGCTTTCTTTTATTGCTGTTTCAATGACCAGGGATGACAAACATGCCTGGGAATGCACTTGTATACTTTTAGATATGGATTCCTTTTTGTAATGATACTTTTCCATGTGATTTATAGTGAATCACACTTTTTGCTGAGGTCCAGAGTTATTTTTGGTGATGCTCACACATATGCTTACCAAAGATCACCATTTCTGGCTATGACACTCATACATCTTTTTAACTGTGGTGCTTTCTTGAGACCATTATCCTTTTCATGGTGCTTGCATATGCCTGGCTGCAGTACAGGTGGAAATCTCTTGCAGCAGTAAAGAGAGAGACAGCAGTGAAAGCAGACAGCAGAGCCACCAGACTCAAATCCCAGAGCTACTCTGATAGTACACTCAGAGCATTTGGGGCACTGGGGATTTAAACTTGTAATCATATGATTATAAGGCAGGCATCTAACCTCAGGCACTATTCCTCTGGTCCTGAATGAATGGATTTAGGTGAAGATAGAATGAGAGGTCTATATCTGTGTCTTATATGTGTAGCCCCATCCCCCCATTCTTCCTGTGTAACCTTACCTACAAGAAAGATCCACCCATTTCTGGGAGGGGTCTTGGGGAGGTTACAAAAGGTTTGGCCTCAGGGGCAAAAAGGGGATTTGCATGGATGGAGAAGTTAGCAGGAGGAGAGATGACTGAAAGACAAGTTTGGATGCAGGGCTGAATAAGGATCCAGCGTAAGTGGTTATGATAGGCCACACATGTTGACCAGAGCATGAATAAAGCTGATATTTCCTGGAATCTGTCTGTGGATGATTTCCTCGCGTCTACCTGAACCTGCTGATCTGCCTATTGGAGGGGGTTGCAGAAAAACGTGTCCTGGGCTGGAGGAGAAAGGCCTTTATCACTATCCACCTCCATCCAAGCCCATCCAAAGGGCTTAATGCAACAATGTGTATATGTAGATATTAATGCATACAATAGATGTAGTTCCCAATTCTGCTGAAAGGCCCTAGACACAATGACATCTTACTAGCAACAAATATAATCATTACTCAGATTTTGTTTTGTAAATACAAGTTTTCAGAGAAATAACTTAAAGAGCTGGAGGGATGCCTTCCATGTGACAGGCTCTGAATTTGATCCCTGGAACCATATCAAACATCCCCTTCCCACCCCAGATGATGCAGGGTATAGCTCTCAAGGCCAATAGCACTGTCAGGCCTAACTACCTGCCTGGAAAAATAGTTAGCATATGATAAAGAGAATAAAAGCCAATGTAGTGAAAGGCAGATAAAATTTTATAATTATCCTAAATTAATGAAACTTAAGGAGACTAATATAGTATGTGTTCCTCAATTGTTGTTTTCTGGTCCAGCAAAAGGGTGACATTAGTGAGACAGCAAAGCTTTAATATGATTTGTAAATTAGTGATATTTATTTGGTATTATTTTTTATTTTGATCATTTTGTTGTGACAATGTATTTAGTATTTGGGGAGTTGAGTTAAGGATAGGCAGACATTTTTGTATTATTTTCCATTTCATATTTAACAGTTTAAAATTAAAAGCATTGTTTCTGTCAACAAAACTTTTACAAGCTTTAAAATATGTATAGAAGCAATTGAAATATTTGTATGAGTTTATGGAAGTTCATACAAGTAGTACTGTATTGTACATGGTTCTCTTTTTGTTTTCATTCAGAATTTGTGTTCAATTCTTTCTTATGTGTTGATTACTCTCTTTTATGTGTTGACTCATCTCATGACTTTTTTTCTATATTCCTCCTAGATCTAGATTAACTTCCTTCTCCTAAAGATGGACTCCAGACAACCTTATCTTTATACTACATGGCTTCATTCATTGGTCACAGTTAATCAGTTCTTGGTAAAGGTCTTATCCGAACTAGGTCCATCAGATAATTTCTACCAGAAATTTGAAACTGGGACCATAACATTCATTTTTAGATGGAGTTACTGTCTTAGTGAAGAAAATATTAAAACTTCAAAGCTGGAGTCCAGTTGTAACTTGATATGTGAATTGAGCTGCAGACAGTTGGGAGTCCGTGAGCTATTGAATCCTTGTAGTACATTCTTCTTCTAGGCTCAACGCAGCTGCCAAGAGGCAGAACCATACCAGTAAATGCTACAAAAACAATTTGACATGAAAAATTAAGGCAAAAAGAACCAAGATATCACAAAGATAGTAATACAGGAAGCAGATACCAATAAGGGGACTGGAAGGAATAAAGAGGCAGGGTTTGGATTATTAAAAGTTAAAAGTTTGAAGGATTCCAGAAGAAAGATTTAGTGGGGGGGGGGGGCAACCCCAGCTATGTGAGGCACACTCTGGCTCTAATGTTATGAAAAACTTTTATGACAATATATGTATTCCAAAATGAGCAAGGAACTGCGATTAATTTTGGGCTTCTACTTTAAATCTTCAGGATTTTAATTCTTGAACATTTTTGTACAATGTTGCTATGAACTTCATTTCACATTCTTCACCACATCCTTTCTTTTTTGTACAATTTGTTGTTCTCTCAATAAACTTCTATAATTTATGAGTCAAAAAGAAACAAAACTTTGTATGTTGAAAAATTTCAAGTTTCAGGAAAAGAACATAAATAGTACAAAAAATGTTTTCCACATTTTATTTCTCTTTCTGAATCATCTAAGAGTAATTTATGATAATAAAATAATGTACTTTTTTTAAGAGCTTTTAGTTTAGGGGCAAAATGCACATCAGAAAAAAATGTTCTATTTTGCCCATTGCATGCTTAATCCCTGCCTGGCTTTAACTCTGGCATCATATAGTCCTCAGAGCACTGTCAGGAGTGGTCCCTAAGTGCAGAGCCTAGAATAGGGGCTGGAACAAATAGCACAGTGATAGGGCGTTTGCCTTGCACGTGGCAGACCAAGGTGGACCTGGGTTCTAACCCCAGCATCCTATATGGTCCCTGAGCCTGTCAGGAGTGATTTCTGAGTGCAGAGCCAGTAGTAACTCCTGAGTCCTGCCAGGTGTGGCCCCAAAACAAACAAGCAAAACAAAATAAAAAACCATTATTAGGAGCATATCACGTTTATTCTCCTGTCTACAGCCATACCACCCTGAATGCGCATGATTTTGTCTGAAGTTTATATTCTCCTGTGCCCTGTTCTTTTGGGTCTGGCCAAATGCATCATCATTTATAGATTTTAAAAATATATTATAAGCATTTATTACATAGAATTGGGTTCACCATTTTTTGGTTCTGTTTTAAATTGCTATTAATTCATCATTCAAAAAGATGTAGATATCTTTTTTACACAATTTTATAGAGGCCTATAAATATGAATTCCATATTTATATTTATATTATAATTTACATTTATTTTATAATATATTTTATATTTATTTATAGTTATACATTATATTTATATATAAAGGGACCTATAGGAATGCATCGGTGGTTAAAAGTGCCTCCCTTGAAAGCTGAGGCCATGAGTTTGACCTGCAATGCTGCACACATGATGAGACCCCACAGAGCTGCTGTGGTGACACAATGGAGTGTGCAAACCCTGCTACTACAATGTGAAATCTCCAGTGAACACTGAGGCAGAGTATACAGCCACCACAAGCAATGTAGACATCCAGAAAATAGCACAACAACACACCAAGCATAGCAACAGCAACTAAGGAAAGAGGAGAGAAAAAAAGTTAAATCAATCAATTCAAAAGCTTGAAAAATTGTAAATTAAAATTAAAAATAAATTTTCTTTCAAATTATAGGTTAAACCAAAATTAGTATTCATAATAGACTTCACTTAATCCCAGTAGATATATAGTAGTTATCCTGTTGCTAACTAATATTTTATGAAAAAGAAAATTGTTGACTAGAATACAACATTTGTGATTAATTCTTTTTCTTTTTAGCCTTAAAACTGTAGTTCAAATAACTTTTTATGGTTAAAATTGGCAAATTTTCCCCCCATCTCTAGCACATTTTAATTGCGTTGCTTGCACACTTGCTTGCTAGAGATCTAATTGACTTTCACTGTGATGCTTGAATACCTTCCAGTTGTACTGCATGTTGGGAGTCACTGTGGTGTTTGCATGTTTCCATGTTTCCACTGGGGTCACACATCCTGGCCATAGTGCTTGTCCATCTTTAGATGTAGAGCTGGAAAAATGTGTGTGTGTGTGTGTTTGTGTGTGTGTGTGTGTGTGTATCTGGCTGTGTTCCAGAGATTGCACACAGTTGGCTGAAATCAGTCTGCATTTGTTCATATAGACTTTTATTTATTTTAATAGTTGCATAATGTTATTTTAAACTATTTTGTGTTTTTCTAAAACATACACATTTGAACAAAACATATACATTTGTACATAAAAATAGATATACATATCAAAGTAAGTAGAATTTTCAAAAATCAAACACACACAGGTCACCAATACTTCAGCTAAGTAATAGAGCAAAACTGGTACCTCAAAAGCCCTTGTCCTTCCAGCTATTGTCCATTGTTCTATCCACCTGTTTTTTGCTTGTTTGTCTTTGGAGCCACTTGTGGTGCTGCTCAGGGCCTTCTCCTGGTTCTGTGCTCAGGGGTTGTTTCTGGCAGGCTTAGGAGACCAGATGAGGTTACAGAGATCAAACCTGAATCAGGGGCCAGAGAAGTGGCTCTAGAGGTAAGGTGTCTGCCTTGCAAGCGCTAGCCAAGGAAGGAACACAGTTTGATCCCCTGGAGTCCCATATGGTCCCCCCAAGCCAGGGGCAATTTCTGAGCACTTAGCCAGGAGTAACCCCTGAGCATCAAATGGGTGTGGCCCAAAAACAAACAAGCAAACAAAAAAACACAAAAAAAGAACACACACACACAAAAAAAAACCCCTGAATCAGTCTCTTATAAGTCAAGCACCTAATCCACCGTACTGTCTCTCCAGCCCTCTTTTTGTTTTTAATATCAGTGGATGATACAATATGTACTCATCAGCATATAGTTTCTTTCACTCAACATTTTATTGTGAAAATCAACTATTTTTTTCCTGGTAGGTAATTCTTTTTTTGCTATATAGAACTATTTATTCTATTTTGCTGTTGATGGACTTTTTGGGTAGTTCCCAGTTGAGGCAATTAAATAAACAGCTGCCTTAAACATTCTAACACATGTCTTTGTTAAATACAGACATATATTTTGTTGGATATTTACTTAAGAGTGAAATCACTGTTATAGGATCTGCACACTTGGTTTTAGTGTATTCTGCCAAATCATTTTCCAAAGTATCAATTTACACTCCCACCAGCAACCTGAGAGCTATTTGTTCAACATCCTCTCCGACACTGGAAATTTCATTATAGTCTTTTAGGTGTGTGCATAGTTGTATAGAACTGTGCTTTTTAATTTGCATGCCCTGATGGCTAGTGAAGCAATCAATGCATCAATTATTTGAAATGCTCTTTTATGAAGTATGCATTTAACTCCCTTACCCTTTTCCCTATTATGTATTAGTTTTCTGCCTTTTTAAAGGACTTTATAAATATTATTAATACAATTTGTTTCTTGAAAATTTAGTTTAGGCTTCTCAGAACTTACTGCGAAAGTGATCCCTGGAGAATGTAACACAGGGGTGTAAAGCATAAAGAAGAGAAAGAAGCCAAGCAAAGTTGGAACTTGAGGCAATTTTGCTGAAGAGTAGTTTAGGAGTGATCCCTTAGGGGAACTTAGATGTAAGTTACACCTTAGAATTTACCTCAAGTTGATTAAAAATCTGACTTTTATAGTCTAGGCATGTAATTCTGACATATACTGCAAGAAATCTAAACTTTGACGACAATGTTAGTGACATATAGACCCAATAGGACAAGTATTATATGCATCTATTAGTATGAAGTATCTGAAATGGTCAACTTCATAGAGACAGAGTGTAGAATAATACTTATTCAGGGCTAAAGGGGAGGAGAGAATAGTGACTTCTAAATTAGTAAAGAGTTTTAGTTTGTGGTTATGAAAAAGTTGTAAAGAATGATAATGTTGATGATTGCACAATGTGAAATGTACTTATTGACACTGAACCAATTAAGTTTTTTACTTTTTTGTTTGTTTCTGGATCACACCCAAAGACCCTCAGGGGGTTACTCCTCGCTCTACACTCTGGAATATTTCCTGGCAGGCTCGGGGACCATATGGAATGCTGGGAATCAATTCAGCGTCTGTCTAGGGTTGGCCATGTACAAGGCAAAAGCTCTACCGCTGTGCTATTGCACTGGCCCCTGTTCTTTACATTTTAACACACATGCACATACATGCAATAGTAAAAGGTATTTCTTCATAATTAAGTGAGAATTATCCTTGGGATGCAAGCATGGTTTAATATCAGCAAACTAATACATGTGACTCACTACATTATTAAAGGATAAATTAATAATAATATCTCAGAAGACACAGTAAATTTTTTCACAAAATTCCACATAGTGTCGGGGGTGGTAGAATATTTGCCATGTATGTGGCAAACCAGAGTTTGATCCCAGTTCCCCATATGGCTCCCACATGTCCAGCCAGGAGTACTCTCTGAACACAAAGCCAGTAATCAGCTCTGGACACCACCAGGTGTAGTCCCCAAAATAAAACACTTCAAACTCATTTTTAAAAGTAAATAAATACCTACCAAACCCAAAGTCAAAGACAACAGAACCGAGATCTACAAGTTATATACAAAGGGGTACTGTTACAATATCAGTCCAGGAGACAAAGTGGCGGGGGGGGGGGGGGGGGTAAGGGTTGCATGCTGGAAACAGGGGCGAAAGGAAGGTCAACTGGGTGTGGCCCAAAATTAAAAAAAAGTTTATCTTCTAAGATTAAAAAAACATGAATGCCTCTTTCTACTCTTACTCAGCACTGAAGTCATAGCCAGAGAATTAAGACAAGAAAAAACATACAATTTAGAAAGGGAGATATAAAAATTGCCCACCAATAGGCTATGTGATAATATTTAGAGAAATTTTAAAAACCAAAAACCTCTTAGAAGTACTAATCAGAGATTAGCATGGAGGTAAGGCATTTGCCTAGCATGCAGAGAAGACCAGTGGTTCGAACCCCGCATCCCATATAGTCCCTTGAGCCTCCCAGGAGCGATTTCTAAGTGCAGAGCCAGGAGTAACCCCTGAGCGCTGCTGGGTGTGACCCAAGAACCAAAAAAAAAAAGAAAAAAAAAA
>PVKC010033886.1:0-13845 GCA_004027635.1 Crocidura indochinensis | reverse complement strand
GGGGGGGGTGTTCTTTACATGACCGAAACCTAACCACAATCATATATGTAATCAAAATGTTTAAATAAAGAGAAAAAAAGAAAAATGAAAGACATTTTTAGCAATATCTCAGAGACAAGAAAGATGAGGGCTTGGTAGGTGCAGCTCATGACATAAAGCTCACCGCATAGCGTGATGAGTGTAGTTAGAGAAATAACTACACTGAGAACTATCATAACAATGTGAATGAATGAGGGAAGTAGAAAGCCTGTCTCAAGTACAGGTGTGCGTGGGGTGGGGAGAAGGGAGATCTGGGAAATCGGTAGTGGGAATCTTGCACTGGTGAAGGGGGGTGTTCTTTACATCACTGTAATCATACAACTACAATCATATTTGTAATCACGGTGTTTAAATAAAGATAATTTAACAATAAAAAATAAAATAAAATAAGGAAAGAAATGCATCATATAGTTGATATAGTTGATCATAATATATTTACTTCCAGATAAGTGAATGCAAAATTACTAAAAAAAAAATAAAAATGTTAAATACAATTGAAGATTAAAAAAGGGGCCCGGGAGATAGCATGGAGGTAAGGCGTTTGCCTTTCATGCAAAAAGGTCATTGGTTCGAATCCCGGTGCCCCATATGGTCCCCCGTGCGTGCCAGGAGCAATTTCTGAGCATGGAGCCAGGAGTAACCCCTGAGCACTGCCGGGTGTGACCCAAAAACCAAAAAAAAAAAAAAAAGAAGAAAAATGAAAAAGTATAGTAACAAGCACATTTGTGAAAATTATTGTATCACCAATGAAGTCACTAATACAATAGAGAAGGTTTAGCTATTGTTAACCTATTCATTCTATTAAGTTAGGGTGTTTCTTTAGGGGATGACAGCATCAACAAATAAAGTTCAGAAATTCAAAGCATTATTATTGATACTATGACTTTCAGGGGCACGTACTCAGCTGCCAGGCCTCCTGAAAGAAGGAAGATATAGGGGTGGGGAGGGAGGTAGATTGATGTTCCTGAAGGGAATTCTTGAGGGGTGTGATGAGGCAGGGTCATCAGGAAAAGATGATTCTGGATGGTAGAGGCAGTAAGCTTGACTTCAGCAGGTCCACCCTCTCCTCCTGAGATGGTCAGATTTTTGCTAAGTGGGCTAATGTACCCATGGTCTTTCATGGCTCGGTTTGCATCTCATTTGAGAAAAGAGAGAGTCTATGGGACTGGCCTGGTTCAAACATGGTGACTCCAAAAAGTTTACTTGAGAATAAGGTTGTTGAGGAAAAAACTCAACTCACTCTTGGCAACGCATTTGAATTTTAATCTGGTAAGAGTATATTTTCATTCTTTATAAGTATAAATCACATTTCCCCTGAAGAGTAACTTGCAGTGTTTTTAGATATTTGACACTGGGTTCATTTTATCATAGAAAGAAAAACTCTCGAAGTTGGTGATAGGTCTGATGTAGGGGCATCTAGTCACCATGGGAACAGTCTGTGCCAGGGAATAGCTACTGACACATGTCACAGAACTTTAAGGAGCAAAGAAATGATTTCCCCAAACTTCTCTAGAATGTCTTTTCTCTTTTTCTTCTCCCCCTCCTCCTCTCCCTCCTCCTCCTAGACAGCTTCCTCCTCCTCCTCTCTTTAAGGTTACACCCAGCAGTACTCAAGTTTATTCCTGTGCTCCGGGTTTACTCATGGCAGAGTTTGAGAAGTTATTTGTGGTATGAAGATCAAACCCAGCACATGCAAGGCAAGTATCTTAGATGCTGTACTACTGTTCTAGTACTCTTATACTATTGGTCCCATGTGTTCTTCTCTTACCTGATCATTCTTCATTTTAACGATGCTCCACATTATAGAGTGACAGACCTGATCGCAAAGCAGGTAAGCAATGCAATGGATAGTTTATTGTGCAAATTAGGCTCTTGGTGCCTGATAAGTACTTGTCTTGCTTGTTCCTCACCCAGGTTTGATTCTTTTGGCATAGGGTTTCTGAATTCTATCAGGTTTTGGTCTCCAAACCCTCTCAATTGAAGAAAAAAAAATTGACTCTGGTCAGCCTCCCACTCATGGAATTTAGCCAAATTACCTGTTCAGTGTTAACTGAGCCAAAATGCCCCTCCCACCTACTGTGCAGGGAGCTTGGGACCCTCTTCCCAGAATCCTCTGCAGGAATGTGTTGTCGACTTAGAAAGCAGCAAGCCAGGAATGCAGCCTAGGCTCGAAAAATTTAGACTTTGAGTTCTGAGTAGTTTGAAACTTTTTAAGTTTTCATTTTATGGGTGTTCTCCCTTTAATTCTGTTTATAGATGATGAGGCTCAGGGGCAAGAGCAAGCCCATTTCCAACTTTCTGCAAATGCCATCTGTACCTCATTTCTGCTGCCACTTGTCTGTTTGGAACTATATGAGGGAAGCAAATAAACAAGATCAGATTTCTGACCCTTTCCCCTATGAGAGGGTTAACCTCATGAAAGGTGCTAGGAACTCAGGTGAGAGAGAGCAAGGCTGCCCTCCTGGGAACCAGTCTGGGCATACAGGCTCAGGACTATTGAAGTGCTAAAAAGAAAATGCCCAATTCTTAGGTGTGGACAGGTAAGTGTCTAGTTACATCCCTGGTAGCAGGGACCAGAGCATATCCCACTGTAAAACTACAAGCTTGTGAAAGGAAGCTCCATGTCAGGTTCTGAGTGCTGGATTTTGCAACAAGAACAATTCCATAGTGAAAGAGTGACCATGTCCTCTTACTATGCATGCAGGTCACCCCTGCATCTGCAACTAAAAACTGTTCTGAGCTGAGGCATGATGACTATGTGTTCAGAGCCTCCTGTGGGGGCAAGCATGTGACGGCATGAAATAATACCTATCTCACTCATGTGAGGCCTCAGATGTTTGTGGTCCTCATCACCACAGACAACACAACAAAACAGAGAGACTGTGGAGAGACCTCAAGGTGCTAAAGCACATGTAGTGCACGTTTGAGACTCCATGTTCAATACCTGGCATCTGCTTCTGAGCACTGCTGGGATAACTTCGATGGCCCTCAGCCCTGCATCTGTCTGCCAGTTCACTGAGTACCTGGGTGAGTGACCCTTAAGTTTCAGAAATACTGCTTGGAATTCACGCCCCAAAATATCAAACAAAAAAAAAACAACCATAAGCCTTCTTATGTCTTGATAGTAGACCATTTCAACAGCATAGCATCTACCTTGTACTGTTTGTACAAGTGACCTTAAATATTTTATCTTAGGAGATATTACTTTTTTTCAGGATTTTATTTTAATTGAAGTAACATTGAGTTACAACACTGGGTAGGTTTTGGGAGTACAGCTTCACAATGAGATAAATGTATATCTATACATTTATAGATTAATGTAGTCACCGGCCCCACCACTAAATGTCGAATTTCTATCCTTCATTATTCATTCAATGTTCCCTCACCCCCACATTCCCTTCCCCACACAGACTCTAAACCCCCCTGTACCTCCCTGCCTACCAGCTTTCATTGTGCTCATCTAAGGGCTTGTTTCAGTTTTGTTCATTTGAGTTTTTTTTTCATTCAGTACACATGTGAGTGAAATCATATTGTATTTGTTTTTCTCCTTCTGACATATTTCACTTAGTATAGTTCCTTCTAGAATTATCCAAATTGTCATAAGTGGTATGATTTCATCCTTATAGCTTCATATTTTACTGTGTATTACTGTCCTCTAGTTGTTCATCTTTAATGGACACTTCAGTTGTTTCCAGATATGGCCATTGTAAATGTTGCTCTGAGAACAGAAGTACATAGAGGTACAAACCTTTGCAAATTACTGTTTTAATATTTTTTGGATAAGATCCAAAAGTGAATGACTGGATATATGATAGTTCTAGTTTTAATTTCAGAAGGAATCTCTGTCTGGTTCCTGTTCCCACTATCAATGTGCGAGGATTCCTTTTCCACTGCATCATCTCCAACTTGTTGTTTCTTGTCTTTGGGATAATACCTACTCTCAGAGATGCAAGCTGGTAGTTCACAAATTCGATTTGAATTTCCCCAATAGTAAGAGATGATGGTTACATATTTGTGCGATTGCAATATCTGTATGTCTTTTTTGGAGAAATATCCAGATTAAGTTTGGGGATAAACTCAGCCATGCTTGAGGCTACTTCATTGCATTGAGCGGGGGCTCCTCACAGTGGTTCCTAGGAGCCTTCCCTGTGATGTTGGAAATCAAACCCAGGGCTTCACACATACAAGACCAGTGCCCTACCACTGAGCCATATACATCTCATTAATTTCATCTACCACCCACACCATCATTCCCTTAATGCTTTGCAAATGTCACCCATTTCTTTCCTTATTTTAAATGTCTGCATTTATTTAGCAATGGACTTCCTGGGGCAGTCCTCACTAAATCATCTCCCGGACTAGGAAGGAAGCCATGAAGATGCACCAGAGAAATAGCTCATGTCCCAGCAAGACCCTGGGCTGCCATGCTCTGAGCTGAGGTCTGCTTGCTGTAAAGTTATCAGAAGTTTTTTTTGTTTTTTGTTTTTGTTTTTGGGTCACACCTGGCAGTGCTCAGGGGTTACTCCTGGCTCCATGCTCAGAAATTGCTCCTGGCAGGCACGGGGGACCATATGGGGCACCGGGATTTGAACCGATGACCTTTTGCATGAAAGGCAAACGCCTTACCTCCATGCTATCTCCCGGGCCCCCAGAAGTTTGTTATAGGCAATCCCCCAAACCCAGACGCCCTTCGGATGGATCAAAGGAGAGGTGAGAAAGGACAAATTTACATTCTCTACTAGGCCAATACCAGTTAGCACTTTTGAGAAAACTGGAGGTCAGGCCCCTCAGAGAAGGCAACACAGAGGTCTCCCAAGCAATCAGCCCACAGCTGCCAGTCTGTGGTTCTAAGCAAGTCATCTAGCCTCCCCTCCCTGCTGAGCCAGGGTTGCAACTATGTCCCCCTACTCCAGAAGGCACAGGTCCTGTGTTTCTGCATCCTGCTTCTACATGCTCAGTCGTTTGCTCTTTGCACCCTGCTCAATTTTTCCTCTATGCCGAGCCCAGGTGCTTTCCCAAAGCCCCATAATACAATGATGCATCTTCATTGCTAAGCACCACCCAGGGTCACCCACCGCCCCCAGGATTAAGGCCTTCCTCCTCGTGTTGGTTGCCTCACATCCCCACCTCCCAGGATCTCACAGGCTGCACTTCCTGTCCCTACCAGAATGCCTTGATTTGG
This sequence comes from Crocidura indochinensis, assembly GCA_004027635.1. Lineage (NCBI taxonomy): Eukaryota > Metazoa > Chordata > Mammalia > Eulipotyphla > Soricidae > Crocidura > Crocidura indochinensis. The sequence goes on along the minus strand of PVKC010033886.1, from coordinate 8,624 downwards.
GGATTTCATAAACAATGTTCCCTTGACTTGAAGCTCTGCTTCTCACCTGCTCCCACGCATCCTTTCTGGCTCTGCTAAAACATCACTCTCTCCTGGCAGCTTCTCCTGGTTTCCTTAAGAGATTCTGTGTCCTCCCTCCCATTTCTCACACTTATTGAATTGCCTGTGTCTGTTTCCCACTCTGGCCAGTGTCTAGCTCAAGGCCAGCACATATGCAGCCACAGAATAACTTCATTGAATGGAGTGTTGTTATCCATCAATCTTCCCACATCCTACCTGCCCTGCCCTTTGCCTTCACCTAAGTAAATTCTACCACACCTGGCCTGATGTTCCCAGTCAGTTGCCACCTCTTCCGGGAAGCCTCACCTGAGTGCTCTAACCCAAGCAGAATTTGTCTATCTTCAACTCCCACTGAGTTTGTTTATTGAATAAACAAATGGGAGATAGACATGGAGCTCATTGTGAAAATAATGTCATTAAAAACTCAGACTCACTGTTATAGACTCCTTTCTGGGAGAAAGGCATAGTCCCCATTAGGTAGAAAATAAAATCTCTGAATTCTTAACTTCTTTGGAGGGTGTTTCTTTCTTTGGAGAAAGAAGGGAGACAATAGGCTATAAACACCAACCTCTTTTGATTTTTCTTCACCTTTGAGATCAAAGGTGAGATCCATTTCCCAAAAATGGTTATTTGGTTTGGAAATAAACAGTAGCTTGAACCTATCTCAGAGTTGGTAGGGGACCAGAATGATACATTAGGGAGGGCATTTGCCTTGGACACACCTGGCCTGGGTTTGTTCTCTGGCATCCCCTATGGTCCCCTGTGTATCACCAGGAGTAATTACAATAATAACAACAACAAGAGCATAAAATTCCAATGAGAGATGGCTTTTCCTTGCATCTTCTTCACCCAGGGTTTGAATGTGCACAACTAGGAGCCATGGAAGAAGGTGGCCAGGAGGAGGCTCTGGCAGAGTTGTAAGACCTCCTCGGCTAGACTAGCCTAGCTCTGAGGAACAACAGTTCACCTTACTGTCCACATGGAGGTAGAGATGGCTGTGCTGGTGTGAGGGGCAGTGTGGAGTGCCAAACACGAAAGAGCTCCAGCTGTTCTCGAATCAAACAGCTGCAGAGAGCAGAAGGCCAGCAGCCAGCAGACAGGAGGCAGAGGTCCCAAGAACCTGGGTGCTTCCCATAGAGGCTCCAGCCAATTTCTTTTCTTCTCAGAGGACACAAAATCTCAGCTAATACTGACATAACAGCGAGCCTCTTTTTAGAGACTTAACCTTTTAATTTAATAGCACTATCTATTTTTGGAGCGGGGATCCTCCCTAGGACTCTCTGCCTAGTGGAACTGTTTTCAATGTAGAGGTCTATGGATCTGATCCTACTCAAGCCTTGCAGTACCTACCCAAGTCACAACAGCAGTGCCTGGGACATCCACGTGGTACCACATAGTGCCAGGAATTGGACCAGGCCTGCCTATTTGCAAGGGTCATTCTGTCCCCTTATACTATCACTCTGGCCCTAAAACAGGGGTCCTCAAACTACAGCCCATCAAAAGCAGGCCCGTCCATATATCATTGAAATACGATAAGTTTGTTGATTTAACTTTACTTGGTCTTAATTTTAAATATTGTATTTGTTCCTATTTTTTTACTTCAAAATAAGATATGTGCAGTGTGCATAGGAATTTGTACATAGATGATTTTTTAAACTATAGTCAAATCCTGCAACAGCCTGAGGGACAGTGAACTGGCCCCCTGTTTAAAAAGTTTGAGGACCACTACCCTAGAACTATAATCATGATGGGGCCGAAGAGATAGCATGGAGGTAAGGCGTTTGCCTTGCATGCAGAAGGATGGTGGTTCAAATCTCGGCATCCCATTTGGTCCCTGTGCCTGCCTGGAGTGATTTCTGAGCGTAGAGCTAGGAGTAACCCCTGAGTGCTGCCGGGTGTGACCCAAAAACAAAAATAAAAACAAACAGGACTATAATCATGAGTACACTGTAGAGTATAGTCTATTTCTTCTTTTCTACACTCCATTTCCACAGAATTTATTTTTGTGGTACTCATGGGTAATGATACATATGTCTACATACACGCTTACATACATACACAAACTCACATATACACAAGCACACAGACACCCCAACATATGCATTTATACTCTCATATACAAGAACCCATACACACAACTTACATAGCACCATATACACACATACACTCACATATACAGCACTTGAAAATAGCCCAGGGGGGAGAACAAAGGTACTTCAGAATGTGGATCCTTGGACCTAGCCCAGTCTTTAATATCAAGATACAACTTTGGGTAATCTTGGGGCACAGTCCCTGATGAACTCAGTTTTGCTTTCCACACACTTCGATCAACAGCTCAGGGAACCACAAATCAATTTTGATGGTGGTGGTACAAGTACAAATAAGAACACTTCTAAAGAATTTCCAAACTGTTCAGATATAAATATTGTGTTGGGCTGAGACTGGCATCAGTTATGGGGCCTGGTAAAGCAGCAACATTGCCAGAGGTCTTTGTCACTGTTTACTGTGCTTGGACTGATCTGGAACCAGCTCCAAGACAAATATGTGTACAAAGTGGAGGCTTGAGCCACACCCCCTCCCCAACCTTGTGGGCTTGGCCTTCTCATTGCCTCTACTGGAGAGGTTGGCACAGTCACATGGTGTTCACACCACAGGATAGTCAAGAATTGAACCTACTAGGTGAATACCTAATCCTGACTCTTTAAAGGTGCCCAGTTACTGAATTGCTGCCAAACAGGTTTTCATCAACTTCCAGAGTAAAAAAATCGTATCCAAATGATACTATTATTCTATTGACTCTGAGATTTGTGGGGGTCACATTGCCAACTAGCTAAGCATCAGCTCTGGACCCTACACACTTTTCAGCTGAAATGTTCTTTGTGAGGGCAGCAGAATGCTCATGGTGTGAACTGATGCTTTATCTTCCAGGACCGAAGTTTCGATCATGGTGCCCGAGTCTGAAAGCTTCCATAACTAGTAAGCCCAGCCTGCTGTCTAGTTGCTACATTTCAATATGGCTGTGTTCACATGCCACACCATAGAACTCTTAAATGACAACATAAAAACATGGACTTTATTATGTTGAGAAAATATATACATAATATATATGTGATTCCTTAAAGTATGATCCTGGAGTAGGATGAGAGACAGTATGGGACTTTAGTCACTCCCCTTGCATAAGACTGACTCCAATTTGATCCCTGGAACTGCTTAAGGTTTTCAGAGCATTACTAGGAATGAGCCTTGAACGCTGCCAGGTGTAGCCAAAATCAAATAAACAAGATTGAACATAGAAACTAGAGGATGGTTCAGTGGCCTACAGAATGCCCAGGGGAGAGAGCTTACTGGTCAAGGTCATACACTCTACATATGTGGGACATGTATTTGAATCCTGGTATGACACAGTCCTCCAGCACTGCACAGTGTGGTCCTAGAAGTACCAAGAAACACTGGGGTGACCCTAGTAGTTTCTGACAATACACAGCCTTTGGTCCAAGTCATGCTCTGTCTTGCCTGGGTGGCCAAGTATCACCAGGAGTGGCCATCACCCCTGAACCCTGTGTGTGAGGCCTCTTCAAATAGACCAAGTAAGAGATCATATGCCTAATCTTAATGCCGCATGGTAGGTCCCTTGCAATGTTAAAAAAAAAAAAGAAGAAGAAGAAGAGCCAACTTGTGTTAGTGATGGAAAAGAAGAGCAAGAGAATGTAAAGTCTTGTTGGCCTTTAATCCAGAAAATAAAAGTTCTGGATAAAATGCAGAGTAGACAATTTTACCCAGTGTGGGCTCAGATCCTAAATAATGACAAAGTCTACTAAATCGTCTACCAATTAAAACAGGAATTACAAAATCATTTCAAGAAATTAACAATCAAAGCCAACTCTTTGATCCATGATCTTAGAGATTTCAGAAATTTGAAAGCAGCATTTGAGGTGAAAGCTGATCATCTAACAAATGGAGTTCTGAGATAAAGCAATTACCTAAGCAAAAATTTCCATATATACAAAGTCAGGGCTGGCCAAGTTCTGCAGCTGTTACTACACTGGAAGAGCTGGGAGCACCCCTCCCAAATGATGCCTCACCTCTCCCAGTCTGTCCATCCTTTGATTTTACCCCCAACTCATCATTGCAAAACTGCCATATCTGGTGACATGCCATCTAGTGACCAGCATTATTATTGCAAACGCCTGGTTTTTCTGTCATTCCTTGACTCCTTTGGTTTAGCTGCTATTGCGGATCTGTGGCTGAGAATAGAAAATTCAGACAAGTATTTTTTTCAGGAACTTCCTAATGCTGAGCCTGGAATCAAAAACATTAAACACACTATGAGGGACCGGAGAGATAGCATGGCGGTAAGGCATTTTCCTTGCATGGAGAAGGACGGTGGTTCAAATCCCAGCATCCCATATGGTCTCCTGAGCCTGCCAGGAGCAATTTCTGAGCGTAGAGCCAGGAGTAACCCCTGAGCGCTGTTGGGTGTGATCCAAAAATCAAAATCAAATAAAATAAAATTAAAAAATTTAAAAAAATAGACACTATGAAAGAAGACTCGGGATAGAATGCTAAGAACAATGGGATTTGGGAAAAGAACTGAAGTCCTGTTTGGACTGATCTAGGAGGACATTCCAGAGGAAGTGGTACAACAATACAACCTGCCATTGAGGAAAAGGTCGCTGTGTTTAGAAGGGAAAGGCTGTGTTTCAGATGATAAAGCAGCAAACTCGGGGCTAGGTGTCAACAGAGCATAGCTAACTCAGGTTTGGCTTTCATCACTGTTACAAACTTTGAACTTCATCCTGGGACTCAGTGACAACCATTATTTCCCTTTAACTAAAGGGAGGCCCATTGATCTGGAACCCCTTAGGCCTTGGGATCAGTTCTTCCTGTCAGACTCCATAATCTCAACAGCCTCCTTCACCTGCTGGGGCCACTTTACTCCTCATTGTTTGCTATCTTCCCAGGCAGGAACTGCTCATTCTACCAGCCCTTTCTCTCTTTTACTTCTGTCAGCAAAGAATTTTGCCTTGCAATCATTTCCCAGCCAGGGCAGAGTCAGTTTCTGCAGGAATGGGGTTGGGAATGCTAAACACCTTTCAGGGACCAAAGTCCTTGGTGGGGCAACACTGGAGGCTCTTTAGGTGAGGCCCTGGGACCCTCTGTGTCAACAGCTGCAGGGGCATTTGTGAAGGAGCCAGTCACACCCGGAACCCAGTCACACCTAGTAGCCCTGCTGAATGGGTGTTTGGAGTTGGTAGCACTCTAGCCCAAACAATGTCAGTCTTCCTCAAGGCCCAAAGTCCCAGTCCACAGTGGCCTTTGTGTGACCTGGTTGTTGACTTTAGGCCAGTTACTAAGCCACTGCTTCCTCTTCTTAAAAATGGGAATGCTAATCAGAAAACCTACCTGCTGCAGTGACTGGGACAGTGGTTGAAGGTCATGCATATAATGTACTTGGCAAAGTGGCACACAGGAGGTGCTCAACAGAAGTTAAAGAACAAAGACTATCTGATTTTGGAGCCCACGGAAGTCATAAATGTGTGCCTGGGTTCACAGCAGGAGGCCTGGATAATCAAGGGTGGATCAAGAAGCAAACACCCAGAGGGATGGGGAGGTACTGAGGGGATATAAGTGGGTCCGGGCATGTCAGGCAGGTTGTTCAGAAAGGAGAGACCAGCAGCCAGACAAGTGACTCCTGGAGCAGCTGTAAAAGGGTTCTACAGAAACTGGGAGCACAGCAAAAAAAGTGGAATGAAATCTTCCTGGAATGCTCTGAGACTCTGATAAGGAGCTCTATCAATGCTCAAAGCAGTCTCAATTCTTGCCACAGTCAACTAGCAAGAAAGGCATTTTCAAATTGAACTGAAAATGCCAGCGTTAGCTGAATCTAGTTAAAACCATCAAAAATATGTTTCCAGTTTTTGGCTCTTCTTCCTTCTGTCTTAGCATTGTTCTCATCCAGACTTGCTAAATCAACCAGCACATGAAATAGCCCTGCCAGAGGCACCAGAAAATTATCTGACGGAGCAAACAAAAGTCCTAAGGCCAATTCAGTGGCCCAACTAGGGTCGAAGGCCCATCTCTAAACTAATTCAGTGTGAGCACGGAAATGGAATTTTTCCATTGATGAGGCCTATGTTGCATGTTCAATCTACTATTCCCTGTGGGCTTTACCCCTTCAAAAAGAAGAGTTCCCAGAATGAAACATGGGTCCTGTTTCTTGAAAAAATGAAGTGGCCTCCTTCTGTCCATGTATGAAACACCCATGCTGCGGACACTCATTGGCATCAGGAGCCACAGAAAACATGTTCTTAGGATGGGGATTCTTGCCACCCTGCACAGAGAATGAAGGGGTGCGGGATAGCAGGTGTCTCCCTGTAGGGCAATGGCACTGCAGATGGTGTTTGCTGAAAAGGCAGTTCTAGGGAGCAGCAGGTGTAACTGGTCTGCCCAAGCCCCCAGGATATTCCCTAAATGTACTCAAGAGATGTTGTAAAGGACAAATAATAAGGGCACACATTCTTCTTCTTCTCTCTCTCTTTTTGTTTCTTTTAGACACTTTGGTTTGAAGTGTAATACATATTTCCTGAACAACTTTATATATTAAAAAAAAAAGACTAGAGGCTGGAGCAATAGCACAGTAGTTAGGGCATTTTCTTTGCAAGTGGCTGACCTGGGTGCTATCCCTGGCATCCCACATGGTCCCTGAGTCTGCCAGGAGTGACTTCTGAGTACAGAGTCAGAAATAAGTGCTGCAAAAGACAGCTATATTATGAACAACCTTATAACCATGGTGTTTAAATTTAAAATAACAAGTAAATATTATAATAAATAATACTATACATTATATAGTAAATAAATTATTTATTTAAGAAAACAATAGGGTTTTTTTCTTAGTAAGAAGGGAAGTGGGAGAGGCTAAGATGTCCCTGAGCCTGTCCTCAGTTAGTCACCTGATCTCGGGGCTATAATCAGAGTGGATCATATTAGGAAGGATGTCTGCTGACCAGTACCCTCTGCACTCATCCCCCTCTTCTGGGTGCTCTGGAGCATTCCTTGCTTTTATTCTGAGGACACAATTTTTCTCAGAAGTACTGAAGGGCCCACAGAGCTTCAGTGAGTCCTACCTGGCACACACAGAGCTCTAAAAATTGCTCAGCCTTTACCTTTAATTGCTCAGGTTATACTTGATTGTCCTTGTGAATATTTCAACAATATATTTGGGGGGTGGTGATAGAAGCTCTCAGAGTTTACTCTTGGATTTGTGCTCTGGCATTGCTCAGAGGTACATATAGAGTGTCAGGGATCAAATCAGGGTCAGCAAGTACCCTTCCTGTCTGTACTATCTCACCAGCCCCTCCAGCAATATCTTCCACTGTCACTATGCTTGACTCTCCACAATAAGTCTCTTTCTCTAAGTAACCTGTTACTCATTTGGTGAATAACTGTTGGAATTTTTTTCTGTACATGTAGATCTTAATACGTTTGCTTGCAGAAATATATAACTTTTGTTTTGACCCTTTAAAAGTATGTATAGACATTTCTTTTTGTATTGTTGTGGTGTTTCAATTCCTTTTTTTCCTTTCCTCTCTCAAATTGAGATTGAGAGCCTCGAGAAGGACTCTACCCATTTTCGGTTTATTTGATTTTTACCCCATTTTATTGCTTTTCTTTTCTTCGAACAGAACCGCATAACTTGAACTATTTAATCCCACCTCTCAAATAGAGGGGGAAATAGGGGAGGGTACCAGGACCAAACAGATGTACGATCACTAAATAGTAAGCTAGACACAGAGGGGACCACTTGTTCTAACAGCCTGGGGGCGAAAGTGGGGGATATGGGATGCAAGATGGGAAGGAGGGGTGGAGGGAGGACAAATTTGGTGATGGAAATTCCCCCTGATTCAATGTTAATATGTACCTGAAATTTTACTGTGAAAGATATGTAAGCCAATATGGTCAAAATAAAAAAAAATAATAAAAATAAAAATATGTCTAGAAACCATCTAAATGTCCACTTATAGATAAGTCGATTAAGATGAGATACAATCAAATATTATTCAGTAATTTTATTAAAAAATAAGATGATATCTCACCATTTGGGACAACATGAATGGACCGAGAGGCTATTATGCTTGGTGAAATCAGTCAGATGGAAAACAACAAAATCCCTACAATTATATTCGTGGGTGGAATAAGGAAAAAATTAGCAAACAAAACAGAACAGAAATAAACTCTTGGCTACTAAGAGCAAAGTGGTGTTTACCAAAGGAGCAGAATTAGGGATGGACAAGACAGCAAAAGGGGTCAAAAGCAGAAGAATAGGTGGAAGCTAGAGTGTTGGTGGTGATCATGTTGGAATATAAACAACTGCAACTTACACAATGTTATAAATTAATGTCATCTCAGTAAAAGTTTATTTTAAAAAATAGGTCTGAGGGAGGTCGGGCGGTGGCGCTAAAGGTAAGGTGCCTGCCTTGCCTACACTAGCCTTGGATGGACCGTGGTTTGATCCCCCGGTGTCCCACATGGTCCCCCAAGCCAGGGGCGACTTCTGAGCGCATAGC
>PVKC010033885.1:0-13842 GCA_004027635.1 Crocidura indochinensis | reverse complement strand
AAATATTCCTATTTCATTGTAGTGTGGGTTGGTTGCTTATTCTTATCCTTTATCTTGAATTTTTTTGTCTATCTTTGACCAAACAAATTTTTATTACTATTAAAATCAAATTTATATAATAGTCATTAACATACTACAGATAGTAACATACTACTTTTAGATATATTTTGATTAATAAATGTTTAAGCTTTTGATATTAGTTTTAAGATAATTATTTAAGTTCCTTAAGTAATTTTGGGGAATTAATGATGAAATAAATTCAAATCTCAGAATCTCTAATATTTTGATGAGTTGTCAACTTCCACAGTATGTAAAGAATAGTTTGATTCTTTACCTTATTTGCTCAGAGAACTGATTTTGTGTGGGGTTGGGAGAATTAGAAAATATCAATACATTTAGCTTAGTCAGACACTATATTAAATGCTCTATTTTTTCCATATTGATAAAAATATCTTTTAAAGGAACAGAAATTGATAAACAGTAATGCTAAGTGCTTAGCTTTCTATTAATAAGTATTAAGGAACTAAAGCAAGGTATGAAGCAGGTGATTTTGACACTCAGCACTTATTAGTATCAGCATTTATTATCTGGAGTTGACCAGATTGACTATTGGTCAAGATCTGTAGAATGTTTAATCAGTTGATATTTTGTAAGTTTATATACATTTACATGAATTCTTGATGAAGTGTGCTAATGTATCTTCTGTATGTTAACCTTCACCTACAGTGTCATTAAGATTCAATGCTACTCTTTGATCCTTCTTGTTTTATTTCTATTTTCAAATAATTTTAAGAAAGTTTGTTTCTGTTTTAACACCTTGACATATTTATTTGGTTATGCTGGAGTATTTTTCATACAGTAAACTATTCTTGGTATGATGTCTTTTCTTACAAAGTAATAAATGAGTGACATTCATGGACCATTTCTGAATATGCCTTTCTTGTAAGACAATGAGTAATCAAATTAAAAATAAACTAAAATGAGCTTTTTCTTAAAATTATTTCATAATTAAATATATTTGATCTTTCCTAGGCAGTGCCATATTTTTAAAACTAATTGTTAATCATTTAAAGCATACATTTTTTATTTTTTCACATTTTGACTACATAACCTTTATTATGAGGGGTGTTTTTTGTCTTTGATTAAATTATATTGTTCAGACAAGAACTACCAAAATATGGAATAAAATGCATCCATCTTGAACTTTAATATTATTCTGGGTATATATTTATATATATGTAGTGTTTATATAAGCAATCCTTTTTTCTTAATATAAAACAAATTTAAATAAAAACCACAACAGGTTGAAGAGATTGCTCAGTAATTGATCACATGTTTTGCATGAGCAACGATCAGGTTCTATCTCTGAAACCACATAACCCCCTCAAGAACCAAAGGAACTTACACTCAAGCATTGTCAGATGTTGTTCAAACAAAACCCCACAACAATATTTAGTAGCTTTTTTTTATACTAAGCCTGTACTCAGAATGTCTAGAAGTGAGATATGCAGGACTATTCCTTGAACACAGACACATGTGGCCCACAAACAACAAAGAATGTTTCTTGAATCATCAACCTTTTTGTTTAACATTTGCTTAACATTTCTACAACAGGGATTTCTACCTGTATATGCATGTTTTCACTTTTCTTGCACTCTGTTTAGTTAACAGTTTGTGCTGTGTGTGCATCTATCTGCCTATTTATCAGTCTGTGTAAGAAGATAAAACTTTTTAACAACAATCATAATTATGAAGCATTAATAGAGAATGACTAAATTAATTTCAAACATCATTCAAATTCTCTGCTTGATGTATCAGCAAATCTAGAATTAACTGACAAATCAATGACTTTCCTTCCAGGAAGTTAAATTTTAAAAGAATTAACCTTCTATATGTAAATATACAGTAAAATAATTATTAATGTAAATACAGTTAAAGTTCTCATAAAACGTTCTCAGAACTGCCAGTAGAAAGGGATCTTCTCAGATCACTTTGTACCTGTATGTTAAAAACTCTGATTTGATTTTCAGTTCTAGCTCCTTTTCAATGTGCACTCATCAGTTGTCCTGCACCCTATTACCTGATCCTAGAAACATTAAAAAATAGAGATGTGTTTATATTCCCATAAATGACCAATAAATATTTTCATCTCAGATTTACTTGTCCTTTAGCATCCTATAGTAATTTAAAATATTATTCATAAATTCCTTACTATTTCTTGAATTATTTATATGCTTTCTGAGACTCAATTTTATGCCCCAAATCACTTTTATACTTGACTTGAAGAATGTTGACGAAATTTATATATTAACCTAGAAAAATATTATGTAAAACTTGAAGGGAAAGTGGGAGAGTGGAGCAGATAACTCAAGTGATATGGGACTTCTCTAGTATGTTTTCTTAAGCAAGTATACTTGGTCTGGTTTAATTCTTTTCACATTTAGGTGAGACTACTGTTGCCTATACAGGTTCTATATGTTCTGTAACATCAAAAACTATAAATTTACTGAAATGTAAAAATAAAATAGTAGAATTCAAAGTAACAAGAGTAGTCGACTATTCTGGTATGAGGTTGTTATGAGATCACCGGGCACCTTATCCACCCAGACGCAAACTCAAGAAGCCAAAGGCATCTGCTCTAATGAAAGTCTTCAAATAGAAACTAAAAACCGGGCCCGGGAGATAGCATGGAGGTAAGGCGTTTGCCTTTCATGCAAAAGGTCATCGGTTCGAATTCCGGTGCCCCATATGGTCCCCCGTGCCTGCCAGGAGCAATTTATGAGCATGGAGCCAGGAGTAACCCTTGAGCACTGCCGGGTGTGACCCCTCCCCCCCCCAAAAAAAAAAAAACTAAAAGAAACTAAATACCAAGGCCAAGCTGGATTATTATCTCCAAGGGGAACTTGGGTGTCTTCTGCATTCAGATTTCTGTACAAGCTGGACCTGGTACTAGGACCATGGTGTTATACTAACGATGGGATTCCTTCAGCAGCAGTGATAGCTAGTGTTTCATACTGGAAGCTGCACTTAGTCTGGACATCATCAAGAATCTGTTGGATCTCTTATCTTCAACCCGCCTCTCGAGGCTTGGGATCATAGCCTTGGACTCCTCAACAGTTTCAGGGCAAAGGTTGGCTAAACATGCTAACTCAAACTTACCGAAGCTTTTTCTGTAGCAAGGAACTACGAACATTGGCAATGATCTATTTTTGAAATGACTGAAACGGTATGTAATTTCCATGAAGACCTTGGAAAGTTCTTGCTCATCCCCAGCACTCTCATTCTGCTGTTCCCAATACTCCAAAAGCAGATAAAGAACTGAATTTATATGAGTCTTGGCTGTTTCAAACTCTTTGGGAAAGATGAACTGGGAAACATCTTCTACGTGGCCAGTACGCAGGACACAACCGCCAACCGCCATCTTAGGACCAGGGTGAGCGGAATGGCCCTATCTAGTATTTTTAAAGTCTGTCTCCAGATCTAGTATGTTTAAGTTAAATTCCTCTTACTACATGCTTTCTGCCAGTCTTCTGGCCCTAAGCACTGCCAGGTGTAAACAAACAAGCCAATAATTTGGTTTTGGCATTGCACTAAATGTGGTGTCCTGAATTGTCATATGCCATTTTTTTGTAGTTTATAAAGATGTATAATAATAGTAAAAGGCAAATAACTTCACACAAAATTTATGCTTCAATTAACATGTCAGCTATTTTGTGAGAATATTGGCAAAAGATAGCATTTGATTTGGTATTTATTTTGCTTTTGTGAGTGTTTCTTCTATTTTATTGCCATTAACACAGCATAACTAAATGTTTTACAGATGTGAAAAAAAAAACAATTATTTCCAAAATGTCCCAGTAGCTAGTAGGGTCTTGGATGACTCTCCCCCAAAGGGGGACTGTCCTTTTAATAGCAAAGAAATATCTTGGTATCTAATTGAGAAGCAGTTTCCTGGGGGAAGGGGGTGAAGAACCCCAGCTGGAACTCTGTGTGTGTGTGTGTGTGTGTGTGTATGTGTGTGCGTGCGTGTGTGTGCGTGTGTGTGCGTGCACGTGTGTTGTTGTTTGATGGTGGTTGTGTTGGCTGAAAGCTGGCTGGTTTTTCCGACCAGCTAACCAGCTTTGCTATAAGGACCTTGGCCTCTCTATCCTGTCGGGTTTTTGTTTGTTTTCCTATTAAACCTATTCTGAGGAAAACCCCTGTTTAGTCAGTCTTTCCTCCATAGCAACAGGTTGACAGCTAATTCTTTACAAACTGTTGTTGCATTCAATTAGCTAGGATTTTTTTTTAATTTTTATTTTGAACCTATTGGTTTACATATCTTTCACAGTAGTATTTTAGGTACATATTAACATTTATTAAAGATCTTTGTATCAATATTTATCAGGGAAAAAGATGTGAACATTTCTTTTCTGGAAACGTCTTTGTCTTCTTTGGGTACTAGTGTAATGTTAGCTACATAGAAGTTGTAAGATAGATTTCTGTGTCTTAGATGTTTTGGAAGAACTTACTTAACAAGTAAAGGTAGCAAATTTCCAAAAGTTTGATAGAATTTAACGTTAAACCCATCCAGAGCTGGATTTTTTCCTCTTGGGAATATTCTTGATACTTTTCTTTTTCTTTGTTTTTTTTTTTGTTTTTGGGCCACACCCAGTGACACTCAGGGATTACTCCTGGCTATGCGCTCAGAAGTCGCTCCTGGCTTGGGGGACCATATGGGGAACAGGGGGATCAAACTGCGGTCGTCCGAGGCTAGCGCAGGCAAGGCAGGCACCTTACCTCCAGCGCCATCGCCCGGCACCTGTTCTAAATTTCTTACTTTGAATTAACCTGTTAAGCTTTCTACTTTCTTCTAATTCAGGTTTGGGATAGTACTTGTCTCTAAGACTCTATACATTTCTTCTATATTCTCTAGTTTTTATAATAACCTCTCATTTTATTTTAATTTACTTAAGGATGTGTTGTAATTTCTCCCCTTTCATATCTGATCCATATAATTCAAACATTTTCTCATTTTACCCCTGTGAGTCTACTTAAACTATTACCTATCTTGTTTATTCTTTCAAAGAATCAATTTCTGATTTCACTGGTACTTTCAGTTGCTTATATTGTTGACTGATGCTCCTTTTTAAAAAATTCCATTTTTTTATACCTTTTTGTTTGTTTACCATTCCTTCTCTAGAATTTTGAGATCTGTGTTTAGGTTGTTGGTTTGGGTCTTTTTACTTTCATAATGTTGGTATGAAATGCTATAATTTTCTCCTTACTATTTAGTCTTTGCTACATCTCAGAGATTCTGATTGCTTTTATTTTCATTATCATTCATTTTAAGGAATATTTAACTCTTTGATACAGTTTCTGTTTATCAGTAATTCGTTTATCAGTAATTTGTTCCATTTCCATGGATTGGAAGTTTTCTCTATTTTTTCTTGTCGTTATTTTTACTTTCATGGTGTTATGCTCTGAGAAGTGACTTTGCACAATTTCTATATTTGAAAGTTTAAATGTGTTAGGGTTTTTGACTTAATATATGACCTACCTTGAAAAATGTTTTATATGTACTAGAGAAGAATGTGTATTCTTGTTTCTCAGGGTTGAATAGTGTTATAAATGCCTAGAAATCCCAGTTCTTTTAGCTTCTCATTAGGGATCTATTGTCAGGTAAATCTGTCCATTGTGAAAGTGAATTATTGAAGTCTTCCACTACTATTGTGTTTCCAATAATACATTTCTTTAGTTTTGTTATCAGAACTTGTATGAAATTTTCAGGGTTTTATTCAGTTCATAAATATTAATTATAGTAGTTTTCATCACTGTTTCTTATTACCTTTTAATATTGAATATTATTTATTCTGTTTTAAATATGTGTCCCAGTTTTTTTCTTCATTTGGATTATACAGTTGTTTTCCATCCTTCACTCTGAATCTGTATATATCTTTTAGGATTAGTGTGTTTCCTGTAAGCAGCAGATGGATGAATTTTCTTTCCTGATTCATTTAGTTATTCATTCAGTGTCATTTATAAGGGAATTTAACGCACTGACATTAAGATGATTGATAGGGCTATCTTGCCTTCTTTGTGTATATATATATATATATATATATATATATATATATATATATATATATATATATATATATATGTAATTTGGTTGTTTTTGCAAGTCTCTTCTCATAGTTTTTCAGTAATTCTTGGTGCTTATTAATATTGGTTTATGAATTGCAAATACTGCCAGTTTTTGTTTGTCTGAAAAGATTCTTATCCATCCCTCAAATCTGATAGCTCAAAGGACAGTGGACTCTAGCCTGGAAATTTGTGTGTGTGTGTGTGTGTGTGTGTGTGTGTGTGTGTGTGTAGTTTCGTTTTGATTTTGGGCCACATACAGGGCGCGATTACTCCTGACTCTGCATCAGAAATCTCTCCAGGCAGGCTCAGATGACCTGATGAAATGCCAGGGATCAAACAAGGCCTGTTGTGAGTCATCCACATGCAAAGCAAATGCCCTACCGCTGTGCTATCACTTCTGCCCTGGATTTTTTTAATTCATTACTTTAAATATATCAATTCACTCTTTCCTTGTAAGGTTTTTATATGGAAGGCCTTCAAAAATTTTATATTGTTTCCCTTGTATTTGAAAGTAGTTTTAGTTTTTATTCCTTTAAGTTGTCTATTTTAAATTTTGAATAATATGTCTTTATATTGTTTGAGATTTTTTTGTTTGGTTCTCTTTGGGTCTCTTAAATCAGTACAGGAGCCTCTCTTCAGAGATAAGGGACATTTTTAGTAATTATTTTTTTTATGATAGCCATTTTTCCCTTTTCAATATTTCCTCTGGTATTCCTATGATTCAAAGATTATTTACCTTATTATTAAATATCACCAGTCTTATATGTGCTTCCATTAATTTATCTCTTTTCTTTTGTCACTTCATTCTATGTTTTGTCTTGGATTCCAATAATATGGTTGATTCTATTCTTATCACATAGTAAATTCTTTTGTTATGTCTGAGTATTGTATTTATAATGCCTTCAATTTCATTCAAATGAATGCTTTGATACAATAGATTAGTTTCTCTTTCAGATTGTTGAATTGTTTTTCTAATGATTGCCTTACTTTCATGGACTTTGCTTGGAGAATTGATTTACATTCCTCATCAATGGAAGTTTAGATGTTGTTTGATCTCTATGATTTGGGAGAACTACTGACCCTGTCTACCAAAGCATTTGAATTCCCTTATATCTTCATTGTTTTTAAAACTTGTGATCACTGTGACTTGAGATCCATATTTACAATTGTTTGTGATTTGATTTATTTCTATTTCACCATTATGTTTCTCTCTATGAACTATTAACTTAACAATGTCAGTGCCCTAAAATGCTATTTCCGTGTTCATACAGGATATAACTAGTGAGCCATTTGTCTTGATGGGAATTGTAGAGGAATTTGAGATATCAAGACAAAAAAAAAAAAACATTTGGAACTAGTCAAATGGAAGGGGTAAACATGTCATACAGATGTACTACAACCTGTGTGATTTTGGGATTGAGAGGTAGGTAGTAGCAGGAATGAGAACTTCTTGGTAAAAGGAAGCAAGGGTGAGAACTGTGGGCCAGAGAGGGATCAAAGCCTAAATGATTTTATCACCAAAATAATAAAAAAGGCCAGTGTCTGCATATGGGACCCTCTGGATATGTCCTGGGTTCTGCAGCCTGGGGTGGGGTATTCTTTGTACAGGGCACAAAGAGAGAAGTGGCACACGATGTGGGAATTGTGGGGCAGGAGACTATACTTACTTTGGGCTCAAGAGACACTCTAATGTCTTTTTGTTTACTTGACAACCTAGCATTTTGAGGGATAGAGGATTGACTTTGAGTACCTGATTTCATATGACAATTTTGTTACCACAGGATCTTACATCCTATATCATCTATGGCATAGTCAGAATGTTCCTGACTATGAAGCATTTTTAAAATCACATGACAGAGAGGGCATGACATAGAGTCTCTGGCTAGTGGACAGACATGTGTCCTTTATACTGGAAACCTTGCTCATATATTTATATGGCTAACAAGAGAATTTTGGAGGGAGTTATAGCATTTCTCAGAGAAACACAGGAACATTCCTGATTATGGCATCTGGAATTTTCTAAGAATTGCAGCCCCAGGAGCTCCACACCCTTATCTGCATTCATTAATTCTGGAACCTTTAAAATTACCAGAAAAAATTTTGGACCAACAGATGCAGAGTAAATAATGCAACAAACAATATCAAGACTCAGTGAGTGGAGACTGACCATTGGGACTTTGTGAGACACTAACCTTTTTTCCAAATCCCCATGTTGTCCTCGTCAGGAAAAACTCTAATTAGATACCAGTAATGGCGAGGTGTGTTCATGGAGAAGTTTCACTGTGGGCTTCTAGGCAGGACTGACAGACTTCTCAGAGGTAGCCTGCTGAAGCTTCAGTTGCTCTTATGTTATCAGCAGGTCTAGTGGACACAGACTCAGTCTACTCCTCGAATTGTGACACAATTTACATTGGATGACTATGTGTCACTACTCAGGCATGGTGGGGTATATTATATAGTCTAGTCCTGACATCAATCTCTGGAATTACTCTGGGAATTTTTCCTTGTTAAACATTTAGTTTCAGATGTTTGATTATTTTAATTCCATCCATCTTTTCCTTTTGATGATAATAATAATGATTCATACACTAAGTTATGCTCATACACAGAGTCGGAAAATTCCAGTGATTGCATAACTGTATGCTTGAAAGGAGAACAGTGTAAGTGACTTTGGGCCACATTATCCCTGTCAGGACATGTTCAGAATAAAAGATGTGGTAACCCATTTAGTCTACAGAGGTATCCTGTACCATACACTCTGTTTCTCAAATGATTTTTCATAAAGGAGGACAGAGAATGAGCAATTCTCTGTATCTATATTATAAGAAATAATTTCTGTTGTTCTTTGCCCTTTCAGTTGCTTTTCCTTTTCTTTTTATTGGCCTAAAAATGGACCAGAATATCCTTATCAGCATCTGGGGTCTTGCCAACACTATGTGCTTCTTAAATAAATAACCCACTTTTATGCCAAACTGCTCCATCTAGTTTTTAAATACTGAATACCTCTTTCAAGGAAAATGGAACCCCCAAATCTATCAGTTTAACTTATAGCTGTGTGAGACTCCAATTCTGTGCTACCAGTTGTGGGAGGTATGCTGAGGTATGTGGGAGGTATGTGGAAGGTATGTGATAGGTAAGGGAACAGGGAATGAAAACAAATTGGGTTTTCAGGGTTGGGAGACAGAATGGGAAAGAATTAAACACTAACTGGTATCCTATGGAGCAAGAAATATTCTACAGACAGATCAGATAAAGCATTGTCAATATTCCATATCATAGCCAGGGAGCATACCACTCACAATAAAAAAAAAGGCAAATTTATTTAAATTAAAAAATAAGAAAACAGGTGTAAAACACACATATCAAAATAATTAACAGGATTATGTAAGCGATACACCCATCTCACTTTTTGGAGGGGGAGATTTCATAGCACTTCACCATTGCCTTTTTCTGTAGAGATTGGGATTTCATTCAATTGCCAGTCTGCTGAGAAAACCTCCCCCATGTCAGAGGGGTCTTTCAGGAAGGCTGCACATTCTGCAGCTCCAAGATACCGATCCACTTTGGGAGGTGGCACGTCAGAAACATCAGGAGCCATTTTGACTTCTCCATTTTTACTTGGCTCATTTAGGGGAAGAGATGTTGTAGGAGGATCCAAATCTAGAATGAGAGAGAGGAGAAAAGATTACACATGTTTCTGCAATCACATGCTTTTCTAAAGTCAGATCTCAGGTTGACATTTGCAAGGAGAGTGAGAACATGGACCACAACCATGTCTTCCCCTCTATACTCTCCTATTCTGACAGTTAATATTGATCTACTAGTACAGTTCCTGGGACAATCTGGTTGTGGCTCCCTGATTCTTCCTGTCCATATGCTCAGACACATCATGTGGCTCTCTCACCTTTCTCAGTGTGATCCTCTGCATCTTGTGCCTTGTGGATCATTAATGAGTTGAACAATGGATAGATTTTAATGACTTCGGAGTATTCATCTTCCATTTGGTCATCCCGTCTGTCACACAGCTCTTCAACCCAGACTTTGTAACACCACTCTCTGGTGGGCAAGCGGCACTAACATTAGAGCAGGTGTCTTCACTAATGGACTCCTCTTCTCTCTCTCTACAGCACTAATGAGACAAGACCAGCAGAAGGTCAGCATTCCTTTTTGTACATTACCACTCAGCCCCTTTAACTGAATCCCGATCCCTGCACACCTGGACTGGGGTCCCATGAATGTATCTGATACACTTCAATATTAAGTTAAAGCTTAACTTGCAGGGCACCACCCAGTTTGCCTGACTCAAATATAAGCCTGGGACTGTGGTGGGACCTTGACTCCTCCACTGTAAAAGGTAGGCCCTTTCCACATAAATAGATACACACAGAACTAAAAACACACACTCACACTCTCAAATACACATACACTCACACTCATTCACAACACAAACATATACTTGTGGAGGTATCAGTGTTTTGACCTGTCTATGCTACTTTGTCTTACCTTTGATAACCTCCTGGGCAAAGATGGCACAGCTTTGCACCAACTCCTACCCCACTTCTTAAGTCTTTGAACTATTCTCTTTTTTGGTCTTTTTTGACCCCAATCGGGGGCTTGAGGGAAACAACAAAACATCCTTCTCAGCTTGACAAAAAAGTCAACTGCCGTTTAATATTTGTGTACCTAGGGACCAGGGTTCCAAGTTCTATGATCTCATCATGTGAGATCACTTCCTGGTCTTCAGACCTGGGCTTCCTCCTCATAATAACCTCTTCATAATTATTCTATATGATACTACTCACCTTCTGTTCCTATATCCCATTTATATATAGTACCCCTTCACAGTCAACTCACTTCCCTGGAGAGAGAAGGATGAAACCAGGGACTGTGGTGTGTTGACATAGAACTAGATTTATCTCTGTATTTTCTGGCTTACGACTTTTATAATCCATATGTTCTTCATGTATTTATTCACTCTCATATATTTTCCCCAGGATATCATATCTCTGAGGCAGATACAATTGAATTTATGAAACTGTTTTATAATTTTTGAGGATAAGCCCTTCTTTGTATGAGCTGTTAAGATATAAAGATAATGTCTTTAAGCTGTCCTTTCTAAAAGCATATACAGAACAAAAGACATGGAATCTAATCAATTAGTTAGAAAAACATCATATATTTAGAAATGGGTAGATACATCTAGAAGACTAGTCTGTAATGAATTTAATGCCCACTGAGATTTTTGCTATTATTATTTATTTATTTATTTTTTGTGTCACACCTGATGATGCTCAGTAGTGACACCTGGTCATGTGCTCGGAAATCACTCCTGGCTTGGGAGACCATATGGGACTCCAGGAATCAAACCAAGGTCTGTCCTGGATCAGGTACTTGCAAGGCAAAGGCCATACTGCTGCACTATTGTGCCAACCCCAATTTTCATTATTCTTATCATATATTACAAACTAATGCTGGCTGAATGTAACATGTACTTGTTTTATGACCAGCTTTTACTTTTGTGAATGTTTCTTCTATTTTATTGCCATTTACACAGCATAACATGTCTTTTAGATATGAAAAATCAATTTGTCCAAAATACCCCAGTACATATTTGGGTCTTGGATGACACTGCCTCAAGATATCTGTCCTTTTCGAACAAAGAAATATCTCAATTAAAGACTCCTGCATCTAACTGACAAGCAGTTGCCTGGCAGGTTAAGAACTCCCAGCTGGAATACAAATACACCAGTTTAGTTGATGTTGGTGGTTGTGTTGGTAGCTGGCTAGATTTTTCAAACTTTCTTTGCTGTAAGGAGGTCACCCTCCCTCTTGTCTGTTTTCTCTATTAAACTCATTATGAGAAAAGCCCTTCTAGCTAGAATTGTTCTTGCACAGCAACAGGCAGAAGCAGACTTCTTTACATTAGTGTTTATTAGTACAAGATGCTATAATAAAAGTGCTCAAATAAGTTGTCCTAATTGAACAACACAATTTGTCACAGAAATATTATTGAGTTGTTCTTGATACCTTTATGAAAAAAGAAAATGGGAGAAACCAACATATGCAACAACAGTGACATGTGCCATGGTGTGTATTGTTGAAAGGTCAACAGAAAGGTGTCTTTACATTATTTTCCATTTAATGATAAGCTTTCACAGTAATTTAGAACAAGATTCAAACTCTTACACTTGATTTTGATCTAGGAATGTGTAGCTGGCATCTAAGGAGGATCCAGCCAAGTCAACTTGAATGTAGACACTTGAGCACTATTAGATCTTACTATGGAGATTTATAAAGCATTAATAATTCTGAAAACTTGAAGATTACATTTGAGACTATTGTATTTGACAACTTCAAAATCATGCTTATGTTTGTAGTCGTGAAAATCTGTTTACTTTTTAGACTGGAGTCAAATTCTCAAAATAATTGTTATAGGGTTGCCAAATAAATGTAGATTCTGTTTTTTTACCAAATCTGTATACCCTTGCAACCTACATGTGGAAGTAATATAACACCTATACAATAAGTTCTTTGGTTTCATCCATTTTAAACTTTTGTGTGATTTATTTTTTATTAGGAGTTCCTCATTTTCATGCCACAATCATTTCCAAAAATTATATATTTCAGGAGATTCTTTGAGAATGATATGATTCATAAAGCTTGCAAAATTGTTTCCTCTGCATTAGTGACATGACTATTCACCATCTAATAGTGTCCTGTTATTTTGGGTCTCTTGATTTGGAATTTAGACCCTTGGCAATGTTAGCTCTTCTGTTAAAATTCATTGAATGCTAAAGTTGATTGTAGTTGGTCTAGAAAGAGCTAGACATCTATAGTGGCTATTTTGTTGGACACCTCTGCCATGACTTAATTCCTCATATATGTATTGACCTATTCGACTTACTTTTCAACACCATTTCAGGAAAGTTGGTGTCTGTTTATCTAATGTTATATTTTAGAAGGATGAACAATAAAGTCCAAGGGCAAATGAAAATGTCATGATTATGACATTCCCACAAGAACACAAAATTTGATCTGTATCTATACAGAGACCTAAGAGATCTACATATGGATTTTTTTGGTTTGTTTTATTTTTTTACATGGATGAGAGAGCCTAGAAGTGAGAATATGCCTAGAAGTGGGAATAACATGAGCCAAAGCCAAGAGGTAAAAGATTGCCATCTTCAGGAGAGTTCTCCTTATGGAAGACTATACTACAGACTATTCAACATAGTACAGATATGACACGGATAACAACGATAGATTTTCGAAATTTTTAATTAAGAAAAAATTGGGGTGGTGATGTTATGATGCTTCTTCTAACTCTGTGCTTATGGTGGCTTATGTTGGTTCTCTATAGGTTATTTGCTACCAGTGATTAAACTCAACCTCCCATGCATTGGCGGTACCTGGGATCAAACCAACTCAATGTATTTGTTGCTCTAACTTGTCACTAAAATCATAAATTTTTTTTCAAGTGATTACAGAATTATTAGTTCAGAGCCTTAGGATTTAATATTTGGACTGTGAGGTCACTCCCAGATAGTCTATATTTGCTTTAGTCAGATCTTTACTCAAACTTTCTGCATTATATTGTGAAAAATGTGGATTTCAATATGTGAAATCCATGGATTCATTGAAGATACTGGTATTGCATTTGTAAGCCAAAATATTAATCAGAAACAATTTCTATTAATTGGCAATTAAATTGAATAA
>PVKC010033884.1:0-13841 GCA_004027635.1 Crocidura indochinensis | reverse complement strand
TCAGCATGAGTAGACATTGAATGCTAGTAAAATTTAAAATATTTATGAATCAAAATTTTCTTGTATTAGACACACTGAAATTCTTTATCCATATATTATTAGATTTTTCACCTGTAAAAAAAGTGTCAGAGGTGCCAGAGCGATAGCACAGCAGTTAAGTAAGGCATTTGTCTTATATGCAGCCAACACAGGAAGAACTCCGATTCAAAACTCAGCATCCCATATGGTCTCTGAGCCTGTCAGGAGTGACTTCTGAGCACAGAGTCAAAAGTAACCCCTGAGTGCTGCTGGGTGTGACCCCCCAAAACAAAACAAAAGGTGTCAGAATCATTAGAGGTGTGTCTTAAAAATATTTTTATGTATACCCCATCCTCAAGGATGCATGTGAATGAGTACTCAAAAAGAAATACTCTTTATCATAATTATTTTATTCCCTGCCCAAATGTGACATATAGCAAGTCCTGACAATTATTAGAGTAGTTGTTATGAATACATTATATTAAAGTCAGCCTTGGTATAAGAATGGAAAGACACACACCGTAAAAAAATATAAGAAGTCATCAAGCTGTGACCTATATACAGTAATTTAAATTTATTTTTCTTAAGGGTTAGTAGTTTACATTTTAATTTGTGCATAATTATTTTAGAAGATAAACAGACTTGCCTTAGATCATGTGTATGTTTATTTAATGGCAAATTATTAGGACAATGATTTCTATCATCTGTGGATACAGCTGGGTATTATGGAAGAAACACTGGGACAATGGTGAAGAGAAGCAGATACTGGTGGAAAGTTGGTGTGGAATATTTTATGTATGAAACCTTATCAATAATGTTCTTATAAACAATGGTATCTAAAGTAAAATAATAAAGATTGTGGATGCTAATAAAAGTTTTGTTTTGAGTTGATCATCTTTTGGTTTTGGTGAGAGACTACAAAGCACAACTTCTATAATAAAAATAATTGAAGGGATACATATACATTGATAATAATATTAAAAAACAAGACATACTTAAAGGCTTTGGCTTTTCTAATTATTTGTCATAATCTTGCTGGTTTCTACTCTTAACTGGCAAGCCTGAAAAAAACAACATTATTAATAGACATATAAGGTGGAAAGTAATGATAGATGGTGAATCCTTTGAGGAGGGGTTTAAATCTGTGGAGGTTGTGTTAGATGATCGTAGAGTGTTGATTGGTAGAAGCATGGAGAATGCTAATAGTATAACTGGTGTGTGAGGGACAGAACTTGAGCTGAGTCAATTTTGAAGAAAAGAAGAGGAATAGAAAAGTTGTTCATGCAAGCTTAGAACCACACACACGTGAGATACGTGTTGAGAGGGATGTGTTAGTGTCTGCTCTGATGGAAGGTCTGATATGGTCAATATAGTCAAGTAGACTTTACAGCTAAATTCTCATAGTAGAAATTGTCACTGTCTTTTCATTGACAAGTTACTTCCTTATGCTTGTCACTTTATTTATAAAAGTTGAAGAACAATCATATCTTGTTCAAAATAATTTTATGTGAATTAAAGGAGTTAGAAATAATTCATTTTAGAATTAATATTTAACTAATTAAATACTGTTGATTCAGTAATTATTATTGTTATATTATTTATTTAGTAAATCTAGATACATGCATTACATCTTTTTAATTAGCTTGAAACTTCTAAAAAAATAACACCACTAAAATAAGAATAATTTTCTTATGAAATATACAGATGATTTCATTCATATTAGAACTCTTCTTTATTGACTTAACTCTGTAATAGAAATTTATTAAGTGCCTATTACTGGCCACTGTACTTGACAATATTTTAAACTCTAGAGATTAAAACTTTTAATTATATTCTTTCATGATAAAACATCATTGGCGATATTCTATAGTTATAACTGAGGTAATCTATTATTGAAAGGGACCTAGATTAGTGACTTATTTAATATATTTATTAATAAATAATTTTAAAACACACTATTTTCTACACTCCTACTCAAACTAATTAATAAATGAGTGAATCATATGATACAAAATATCTAATATAATTTATAGAATTTGAATAATGTTGCTTATACTGTTAAGTTCTCTATATTGAACTCCATAATTTGTGTTGCATCATGTCACACTCTTATACAAGAACTTTATTTACTATTAAGTTTTATAATATAAGTTATAGATATTAAAAATAATTAAGAGTTCTTATTTTTAGGTACCATGATTTATATTTTTGTAGATAATATCTCACATCTCTAATGTTCAAGCTCAACACCCACCACTGATATTTTACAGTTTAAAAATTTCACTATTACAAATATTTATGATGAAGTACATATTTTTGCATGCAAGAGAAGGGGGAAATCGTGGTGGCTAAGCAGTATATAAGCTGCTTTCAAAATTTGCCAACTATTTAACTCACTCCTAAATCCCTTGGGAGTAGTAGGTAAGAAGACAGAAACTAGTTAATAAAATAGAAGGATAAGCCAAGAGTTGAAAATAATGTTCCATTCTGTTTTCTAATATGTATAGTATTATAACTTGCCAAATATATTTTCTTATTCTCTTTGCTATATATTCTTTGGGGGTAGTTTTTTTTTAATTTTTTCAGGTTCAAAAAAACTTATAATACATAGTTATTTTCAATTTGTATATGATAAAGTAAACTATCATATCTCTTTAATTAACTGCAAATTAAAGATCAAGAATAAAATAAGTAACCAATGTAAGGCTTAAAGATAGATTTAAAACAGGTATATGAGGTAAGTCTTACGGGGCTGCTTTTTCTTTCTTTATGTGTTCATTTCTTCTTTGAGCTTACAGCTTTCTGGATTTCATCTTTGTGTGCTGTTGTCATTTTAATGAAAATGTGTAATTGGAGTTATATTGGATTTTATTTTTCAGAATTATATGAGCTTCTTAGATATAGGTATATAATTTAATCCTAAAATTGGAAAAATTTTATCTAAATTTCTTCGTGTTTCATTTAAAAATTTTCCTTTATCTCTCACAGGAAATCTTATCAAACACCTGGCCTGAATATCCAACAGTACTTTGTTTTTAATTTATTCTAATATGTAAATTCTTATGATCTGACCAAAGGAGGTTTGAGTTGGAAGGCTTACTTATTAAGAATGACTGTGCTAATGTTACATCAAAGAAAACATGATGTACTGGAATATTTTACCCATATAAAAATAGTGCTTTATCAAAACTAAAAATCAGGCTGGAGAGATAGTTCAAGAAGATAAGTGAAAAAAGAAAAGAAAAATAAATGCACGCTTTGCATCAGGGAAACTAAATTGAAGCCCAAGCACTTACTAATTCCTCCAAAAACTGAGAGTGGCCCTAACTACCCTATATTTGTATATAGGTTATAACTAAAAAGAAAACCAGTAGAACAAAACAAAAACCAATAGCAACAACAGAATCCTAAAAATAGATGTACAATATATTTCACATTTCTAATAATATTCAAGATCAATTATCTATCATACACCATGAAGAAACTGCAATTTTACCTACTGCAAATTCACATAATCCCCTGATATTAAAATAATCAGTTATAGTGAATTATATAGCTTCACAATGTCATTATGACATAAGGAGTCTCAAAAATAGAGTGTGCCTTTTTCTAGATGTGCTATTTATTGGTCTACATTCACAGGACGTTTTTCTATAAATTAGCTGATATCAAGGACTAAGGATTAAGTATAGTATATGTCCTGCTCCAATGTTCATAGCATTGTAAAGTGCTAGTCTTTCTTTTTAGCAGCTAGAGGAGAAAAATAAAGACTATTTTTTTCCCTGAAGTGCAGAGATACTGTAGTATAAATATTTCCACATAGTCCAAAACTTTTCTTGCTTCATTAAACCAACCAACCAACCAAATAACCAACCTACCAACCAAACAACCACCACCACCACCACCACCACTACCACCACCACCACCACCACAACAACAACAACAATAACAAACATAAAATGTTTGGGTTCATTAGCAACCCCTACTGGTAGTAGCAGTAACAGTGCCATCAGGGCTATTTAAACTGAGGCCTCTGATTTTTTTTTCTTTTTTCTTTTTTTTCAGGTTATTATTATTTTGATTCTTTTTTTTTAATTTTAATCAAAGTGGATTACAAATATTTCACAGTAATATTGCAGGTACATACTGCTATTGAATCAGGGGCATTCCCACCACTAATGTTGTCCTCCTCCCTCTACCTCTGTTCCTAGCATACATCCCATATCCCCCTCTTTTATCCCTTGGGCTACTAGTATAAGTGGTTCTCTCTGTGTCTAGTTTGTTTGTAAACTGGGTATTCATTCTGTTGTCTTTGGATTTGGATTTGGTGTTTTAGTCTGAACATCTTCTTATTTCTACTTAATGTTCATACGACTGTTTGGTCTTGGTACCCTCCATTATTTCCCCCTCCATTAGTGAGGTAGAACAAGATGGTTCAAGTTGTGTGGTTCTGTTTGAAGGAAGGAAAAATAAATCATAAAATAAAATGGGGCAAAAATCAAACAAGCCAAATATGGGAGTAGTCCTTCTAGAGGCTATATCTATCAATTTAAGAAAAGAAAGGGAAAAGGAGGAAAAAACATAACAATACAAAAAATAAAAGAAAAAAAATTAAACTAAAAACTCAAAAAGCAACATAGCAATATAGGCAAAATCATTGAGTGAATGCATTTGACACTATGGAGTAGAGGAATTTGTGTCAAATCCTGTATTCATCAGTTACAATTAATATCAAAATTTGTTTCCCTGAAATATATATGTTTAAATTATAAGCTTTTCCACATGAATGCAAATTGGTTTTAGTAATTGGAAACCAGTGACTATAAGATAAGGCACTACATATCGGTTATTCAGTAGTTTCAGTTGTCACATCTGAAACAGTGATGAAGCCACTCTAAATCACAAGGCCATGTAGGCTTTTGACAATTCATTATCATCTTTTCTACTTCTGGTCCTTTTCAGTATATAGAGATAGGCTTTTTCTGTTTTTGTTTTTCCCCTATAGGATCACTTGGAAGGAAGCACAGTTTTCCTTTCTTTATTGACCATAAATTTTCTTCCTTTTATGAAAACTCAACGTAGATTATCCTTTCTATAAATTGTGAGAATGGGACACAAGTTTGCACAGATGCTTACCAAGGATGAAAAAATTTAATTAATTTTTATTATAGAAGCATTAATTTCTAAGAGTGTACATTTTATTTATTTATTGTGGGAGCAAAATGTTATCATACCAGGGAGCAGAATGGATAGCACAGCTAGTTGGGCCTTGACACTGCCAACCTGATTCAGTCTCTGCATCCCATATGATACTCTGAGCCAGCTAAGAGTAATTTCTGATTACAGAGCCAGGAATAATTTCTGAGAGCTGCCAGGTGGGGGACAAATAACAGTAGCTCCTCCTTTCCCCTTAATTACTAGTTACCTTAATTCTATTGTCAAGTGTCTAAAATTTGTTCTCATTGGACATTGCCTTTTAACATGCATTTTTTTAAATTTAACATATATGAGGAATATCAATTGGTATTTGTTGTACTCCTAACTTATTTAGCTCATAATGCATTTTAGTTAAGATAAACCTTACTATTAGTTTTAATAGCGGGTTAGACCTGGTTTTGATCATGAGATGGCTGAGAAAGTTTCCCTGATCCACACAGACATTGCTATAAAAAATACTTTTGTGTAGTTGATTTGCAACCGATTTCCTCTCAATGATGACAATGATGCGAATGACCATTTAGAGCCTAGGCCCTAGGGGATCATAGGGTTTGTTCAGATTTTCAATAATTTTTAAACAGAACATTTAAGTTGCTTTTTTTTTCTCTTTGAGTTAAATCTTTCATATTTCTGTTTAAAGTGACCATGAAGGGGCCCGGGAGATAGCATGGAGGTAAGGCGTTTACCTTTCATGCAAAAGGTCATCGGTTCGAATCCCGGTGCCCCATATGATCCCCCGTGCCTGCCAGGAGCAATTTCTGAGCATGGAGCCAGGAGTAACCCCTGAGCACTGCCGGGTGTGACCCAAAAACCAAAAAAAAAAAAAAAAAAAAATAAAGTGACCATGAAAAGAAGGAATGTTGCAATGCTCCTAAGGAAGAATAAAGTATTGAGATAGACTACAGTGAGGGAAGAGTTCAAAGAGCATTGGAAGGAATGAAGGTGTGGGTGTAATTGCAAGCAATTCAGTGAACTGTTAAAAATTCACAGGACGCACTGTGTGCCAGAACAACGGCCCCAAGAGATCATTGATCCTTAACTTAAACAGATTCACTACAGTGTGGAACTATCCCAAGAGGGTGACAAGATGAATGCAGGTATGGGTGCTAGCACAAGGAGATCTAGCAGACTGATCAAATTTCACCAGAAGCTTCATGCACCCAGTCAGTGTCCCAGGGAGATCAGAATAACCACTCTACTTTACTCCCCAAATACACTTATCTAATCAGTCAGTTGCAGCACATCATATTAAAAAAACACCACTGAGGGGCCGGAGACATATCATGAGGTAGGGCATTTGCCTTGCATAAAGGACAGTGGTTCAAATTCCGGCATCCCATATGGTCCTCTGAGTCTTTCTGAGAGTAGAGCCAGGAGAAATCTCAGAGCCCTATAAGGTGTGACCCCAAAAATGAAAAACAAAATAAAAATACAAAGAAACCAAAAACCCACCACTGAAGGGGAAAGGTCACAATGGGTACAGCAGCAGAACACCTCTACACTTCGTGAACAAAGAAGGTAGTTTTGTAGATCCAACTAGTATAAGTCATCTATATAACCTCTCTGATAAAGACTTAAAAGAGAGAGGAAATGTTGAAAATGCTCAAAGCACTCAAAGAAGCCGTGGAATATGTAGCCAATAAGATTCAAGAGATTATGAGAGTAGAAATGAGAAAACTTCAAACAAAAAATAGACATGAAAAAAGTTGGTAGGCAAAGTGAAAAACTTAATGGAAGATTTCAATAGTAGAGTACAGATGCTAAGGACAGAAACAGTGAGCTGGAAGATGAGGAGCACACCACCTCCATATAACAGAACAAGTTTTAAAAGAGCTTTAAAATAAATAAAGAGAAAAAAAATACCTAAAAGAACTGATCAGACAATGGTACTGCGAGATAAATTAATCAGAAAGAACTTAAGAAACTTCATGCTCCTAGAGGTCTAGGAAGAAAACCCCCATGAAGAATCAACAAGGACATTGTTGTTGAGAATTTCTCAGAACCAGAGTGCATGAACCCCAAATCTGAATAACCAAAGAGTACTAGTCAAAAGAAAACCAAGTAAAACCTCCCCAAGGCACATCCTAATCATAATGATGAAAATCAGAGACAGAATGCTGAAAGCACCAATAACAAATTAGTTATTTGTTATTAAATAACATACCAGGAAACATCCTTAAGATTGACAGCAGACAACCCTCTAGACCAAAAGACAGTGGTGGAAAAATATTTAAAAAATAATCAATGAAATGAACATCTTAATGAGAATAATTTACCCAACCAGACTTTTATTCAGGTATGAACAAAGGATACATGCCTTCATGGGTAAACAGCAACTCAGAAAATTTTACAGATTTTACAGACTCAAAACCAAACTTAAAGAAATACTGAAGGGGCTACATTAATGCAAGAAAAACTCCAAAAACATCAAACTTCTACAAAAAAAAAAGATGACACAATCCCCATGACAATAATCTCTCTCAATGTCAACAGATTAAATGCACGAATCCAGAGAAAAAAAAGTCAAAACATATCAGAATTCAACATTTTGCTGCTTGCAAGAAATAGTCAGAGCAAACACAGACTCAAACGTTTAAATACTCAGATTAAACACAGACTCAAAATCAAAGGTTTGAAGACACTCTTTCCAGCAAATGGTTCCTTAAAAAAGGCTGAGGTGACCATACTATTATCAGATAATGTAGAATTCAGGCTGAAAAGGTTATGAGACAACGAGTCATTATTTAATAATCAAGAGATATGCTCATCAGGAAGAAATCACAGTCCTAAACATATACACACAATGAGAGGCCAGAAAAATACTTAAAATAACTGCTACTAGAGTTAAAGAAAGACATCAAGAACAACAAAATAGTAGTATGAGACTTTAACACCACCTGTCACCTCTTGATAGATCAATCAAGATAAAATAAATACTGGCTTTGAAGGAAGAAATGAAAGAGATTGACTTAGAAAATCCTAAAAAAGTTGACTAAAAAGCTTCTAGAAACAATAGTCTTATATAGTAAAGTGGTAGACTACAAAGTTGTATGCAAAAAATATCACGGCTTTGCTACAAACGAATAAAAAAATAGAAGATATTAAAAAGATATTTAAAATAATTCCATTCACATTTGTGCCTCAGAGAATCAAGTATTTTGGAGTCAATTTGTCTAAAGAGGTGAAAAATGTATATTAAAAAAAGCTACAAAATATTTCTTCATGAAATATAAGAGAACACAAATAAGCAGAGATATGTACTCTGCTCATAATTGGAGAGTATTGCTGTAGTTAAAATGCACTATTTCCCAAATCATTGTACAAATTTAATGCAATCCCTATAAAAATATCCATGACATAT
The DNA here is from genome assembly GCA_004027635.1 of Crocidura indochinensis. Taxonomy (NCBI): domain Eukaryota; kingdom Metazoa; phylum Chordata; class Mammalia; order Eulipotyphla; family Soricidae; genus Crocidura; species Crocidura indochinensis. The sequence goes on along the minus strand of PVKC010033884.1, from coordinate 5,245 downwards.
TTCAAAGAAGTGGATCTAACACTCTTGAAATTTAATTGGAACAATAAATGCTTATGAATAGCTAAAGCAATCCTTGGCAAAAAATAAAAAAAAAGGAAGGAATCACTCACTTTTTTCCAACTTTAAAATCCACTATAAAATAATACTCATTCAAATAGTATGGTATTCAAATAAACACAGACTTTCAGATCAATGGAATAGACTTGACTATTTAGATATGGACCCACAGATTTAGGATCAATTAATATTTGATAAAGAAATAAGAAGCACAAAGTAGAACAGGAAAGACTCTTTAATTAGTGGCATTGGGAAAACTGGTCAACTGTATGCAAAAAGTAAACTAGGACTTCTCTTTAACACCATGAATGAAGGTCAAATCAAAATGGATTAAAACATTGATATTAGATCTGAAACCAAAAGAAAATAGAGGAAAATAGACAAAGTACTCATGTCACTGAGACTAGACTATAGGCGTCTTCAAAGAGGAAACACCATTGTATAAGCAAGTGGAAGCAGAGCTAAAAAATTGAGCCTCTATTAAACTGAAAAGCTTCTTTACCTCAAAGAAAACTTTAAGAGGATTCAAAAACTTCCCATGGAATAGGAGAAACAATTCACCCAACACTTATAGAATAATGGGTTAATATATAAGATATATGCAAGGCACTGATAGAATTTACCAAAAAAAAAAAATCTAACCCCATATGAAAATGGAGAGAAGAATTGAACAGAAATTTCCTCAAAGAAAAAAATACAGGAGACCAAAACACTTAAACAATATTTCACATCACTAGTCATCAGGGAGATACAAATCAAAACAACGAGATATCATCTCACTCCACGATGACTGTTCCATATCAAAAAGAACAAGAACAACTAGTGCTGGCATAGATATAGGGAGGAAAGTACTCTCATTCTCCACTGATGAGAATGCAGACTATTCTAGTTTTTTTGAAAGTATGAATATTCCTCAAAAAACTAAAAATAAGCCTTCTGTATGAACCAGCACTCCTAGGAATGTATCCTAGGAACCAAAAATTATCATGCACTAAATCCCTCTGCATTTCTATGTCCATTATAGCACTATTTACAATAGCCAGAATCTAGAAATAACCCAAGTGCCCAAGAACAGGTGAGTGCCTAAAGAAACCGTGGTGGTATATCTATATAAAAGAATACTATGCAGTAGTTAGAATAAATGAAGTCATAAAATTTACTTATACATGATGGACATGGAAACTATTATGCTGAGTAAAGTGAGACAGAGGGAGAAGGCTAGTCATAAAATAATCTCACTCATTTGTAGGATAAAAGAAATATAAAAGATAATATGGTGAGGCCAGAGAGATAGCACAGTGGCTTTTGCTTGCAAGCAGCCGATCCAGGACCTAAGGTGGTTGGTTCGAATCCCAGCTTCCCATATGGTCCCCCGTGCCTGCCAGGAGCTATTTCTGAGCAGATAGCCAGGAGTAACCCCTGAGCACCGCCAGGTGTGGCCCAAAAAACAAACAAAAATAACCAACCAACCAAACAAAAAAGATGATATGGTAATAATATCTAGAGACAATAGAGATGAAGGTCAGGAGGACCAGTTCATGATAGGAAGCTTGTCACAAATAGTGGATCAGTGCAGTTAGGGTAGAAAAGTAACGCCAAAAAAAAGTTAGAAATGATCACTCTGAATAAAAATGGGGTGTTTTTTATATATCCCTTCATTAACAGTAGTGAAAACCACAGATTCAAAACAGGGGAATAAAAGGAAAAAAGAGAAAAAAGAGAGTGAAAGAGAGAGAGAAGTATAATGTCTGCCCAAAGGTAGGTGAGTGGGAGGAAAATTGTGGACATTGGTGGCAGAAAATACGCATGGTTGAAGGGTGGCGTATGTTGTATGACTGAAAATCATGAAAAATTATGTAAACATGGAGCTTAATTAAAGCAATTATTATTAAAAATAATTTAAATAGGGCCGGGGAGATAGCATGGAGGCAAGCCGTTTGCCTTGTGTGCAGAAGGTCATTGGTTCAAATCCTGGCATCCCATATGGTGCCCCGAACCTGCCAGGAGCGATTTCTAAGCGTGGAGCCAGGAGTAACCCCTGAGCGCTGCTGGGTGTGATCCCTCCAAAAATAAATTTAAATGAAAAGAAGAATTAGATATTAAAAGATGGAAGTGAGAGGAAGAATAAGAGACAGTATTAAAACTTGGAATAAGGGCTAAAAAATGGTACAGTAGATAGTGTGCTTGCTTTATATGCTGATAAACTAGATTTGATTCCCACATCCCTTATGGTCCGAAGAGCCCTACGCAGATCCAGTTTAGGCAGATCCAGTAGTAAACACTGAGCATGTCATAGTGTAGCTTCATAATAAAAATTAAAAACAAACTTGAAATGACTATAATAGATTTTAATTAGTCCTGATTTATCTGTGAAAATTCTGATTAAATTTGTCAGACCAAGAATCACTGGAAAAACACCATATATAAGATATTAGAGGTTATAAAGAAATGGTATGCAAACACTTTATGCATTTTAATAAGCATATTTGAAAAACAGCTGAAATTAATTTTGTCATACCAATAATATGGAGTAGGATCAGTAGGTTGAATGGATAGGCTTGGAAATTTGACAGTTTCTAAAGATACCCACTTGCTCAGAATATTTTAGACAAATTCCTCAATTCACACCTAAATTTCTTTTTCTTTGGCATCAGGATAATAATCTATAAATATATATGACTGTTCTGAAGATAACATATAGGCAAAATGATTAGTGCAACACTTAGCACATAAAATCCTGAATAAATATCCAACTAGTACTAGTAAAAACCATAAAGTCTTACTTTGTTGCTATTTCAGTAGACAAATATGGCACATTAATTATTGATTTGAATAATTGGTAACCAGATGACATAAATTCAGAAATCAGGCTTGCTGCTTTAAACAGTTGTAGTTGTTAATGATTATTTTGAAATTCTATTGTTCTAATTTCATTATCACTGGTTTAAAATATCACAATAACACTTAAAGAACAAAACAAATGACAGATGATAGATGTCGCCTTTCATAGTTATTTTAATTTTAAGAAACTTGATCTTATTAAACTTCTAATTGAGAATAAAATGAATAAGCAGATATCCGAAACATTAAGAAGTTAAATAAGGGGACCCGGGAGATAGCATGGAAGTAAGGCGTTTGCCTTTCATGCAAAAGGTCATCGGTTCGAATCCCGGTGCCCCATATGGTCCCCTGTGCCTGCCAGGAGCGATTTCTGAGCATGGAGCCAGGAGTAACCCCTGAGCACTGCCGGGTGTGACCCAAAAACAAAAACAAAAACAAAAACAAAAAAAAAAAGAAGTTAAATAAGGGCCCGGAGAGATAGCACAGCGGCGTTTGCCTTGCAAGCAGCCGATCCAGGACCTAAGGTGGTTGGTTCGAATCCCGGTGTCCCATATGGTCCCCCGTGCCTGCCAGGAGCTATTTCTGAGCAGATAGCCAGGAGTAACCCCTGAGCACCGCCGGGTGTGGCCCAAAACCAAAAAACAAAAAACCAACAAAAAAAAAGAAGTTATATAAACAAGGATGAGTGGTAGATTAAAAGGTAAAGTTTATTTGGAGATATTTTTAATTAATTATTTTAATTATTTCTTACTTTTGAACCACTATTAGAAGCACTGAGGGTTTTCTTCTAGATTTAGTTATCAAAGATAACTCCTGAGGTGGCCTGGTGGCCATATGGGGTGCCACTGATTTAAATTAGGTCAGAAGACTAGTGCCACACCTACAGTACCAGCTCTCCATCTCCTATAGATATATTTTTACTACCCTTGCAATTTAAACAAAATTTTAACATGATTTCAAATCAATCAGGATTATAAGCAAATATAACATTTATCTAAAGGATTAAGGATAATAAATTTTATTAATTTATTAATAAATTTATTTATTAATAAATATAAATTAATTTATAGTAAATTTTATTATTTATTATAAGCAAATATAACATTTATCTAAAGGATTAAGGATAATAAATTTTGATCATTGTTCAATTAGATTTTAAATATTTCAACTTCATGTAAGTAGAAATTATGAAGTATTATGTTTTCACATTTTAGGAAATAGTGGTTATTACATTTTTGGTAATAATACATTGCAGTGTTTTTTTAATACTTTTTTTTTTTTTTTGGTTTTTGGGCCACACCAGAAGTGCTCAGGGGTTACTCCTGGCTATCTGCTCAGAAATAACTCCTGGCAGGCACAGGGGACCATATGGGACACCGAGATTTGAATCAACCACCTTTGGTCCTGGATCATCCGCTTGCAAGGCAAACACCGCTGTGCTATCTCTCCAGGCCCTTTTTAATACTTTCAGTATAGAATTAATACTCAATAATTGCAAATCAGCTCCATAATGTGTCCTAGATAACCAGCCACACTAGAAATTTTCTTGTTTTCCTTCTTTAACTGGGTTTAGATCTGCTTTGGTTAGTATCTGCTTTAGCAGATTATTTATAAACTCATTAGATTCTTAATATTTGAAACCCAGCAAGATATTATTTTATAGGGTAACAGTGATTTATAAATTAAAATCCTCACAGTCCTATGTATCCAATTCCTCATTATTAAGTAAAAAAAAAACCAGTGTATCCATAAAAGTTATGTAGTATGCCTCACTTTAAATAGAGAGGAAGACTATTAATTTTATTGTTGGATACCTCTGGTAAGAAGGGAGACAGGAAGTAATGTAAATGCAAGGGAGTTTATTCCAGCATGCTGTAGTCCAACATCTCCTAAGAAATGAGGACCCCGAGAATGAGAATGAGAGGTTTACATGACAAATTTAAAGGGTATTTGAGGCTCAGTCTAGGAGAGCCACTCTTCTGAATATTGATCTTTTTAAAATTATTGATCCTTGGTGCTGGAGCAGTGGTGCAGCAGAAGGGCATTTGCTTTGCATATGCTGACCTAGGACAGACCACTATTCAATCCCCCAGAGTTCCATATGGACAAATTGATTCTGGTTTTGAACTCAGGGATAAATCTTGAGGGCTTGGGGAACCATAGGTGGAGGAGGCAATGGGGATTGAATCCAGGTTGATTGAGTGCAAGACAAACAAACAACTTACCACTGTACTGTTAAATCTGGCTTCTATATTTGGGGAATTTTTTAAAAAACAAACATTAAAAAATAAGTTAATAAATAACTTATAAGGGTATGTGAAGAGTTGGTTTAGAAAGTTGTAAGAAA
>PVKC010033883.1:0-13846 GCA_004027635.1 Crocidura indochinensis | reverse complement strand
TTTCTTTCTTTCTTTCTTTCTTTCTTTCTTTCTTTCTTTCTTTCTTTCTCTCTCTCTTTCTTCCTTCCTTCCTTCCTTCCTTCCTTTCTTCCTTCCTTCCTTCCTTCCTTCTTTTCTTTTCTTTTCTTTCTTGTTTTTTGGGTCAAACCTGGCAGCACTCAAGGTTACTCCTGGCTCTATGCTCAGAAATTTCCACTGACCAGCACAAAAGACCATATGGATGCTGGGATTAGAACCACCGTCCTTCTGCATGAAAGGCAAACACCTTACCTCCATGCTATCTCTCCGGCCCCATAAAATTCTCTTCATTTCTTTAAGATTGATTTCACTTATGTACAATGTTAGTAACAAAATGTTTTATATTAATATGTCTAGTTAAAATTTGTTTTATTTTTGTTTATATGTTCTTATATGTTTAGGTTTTGAGAGCCATACCTGGTGTGCTCAAAGGTTATTCCTTGTTCTGCACTCTTGGGTCATTCACAGCAATGTTCATGGGGCAATATATGGTTCAAGGGATCCATCCATGTCGGTTTCATAGAGAGACAGTGCTGCATCTGCTGTACAAGTTCTCCAGACTCAGAATATTCTGCTTTTTACCTTTTTTTTTTTTTTGTAGTTTTTGGGTCACACCCGGCAGTGCTCAGGGGTTACTCCTGGCTCCATGTTCAGAAATTGCTCTTGGCAGGCACGGGGGACCATATTGGGCACCGGGATTCGAACCGATGATCTTTTGCATGAAAGGCCTTACCTCCATGCTATCTACCGGGCCCCTGCTTTTTACCTTTCAATGTGCCAACATTTCTTGAGGGGTTAAGAACTGAAGGTAAAGAGGTTTAAATAGGGAGAGAAAACAAATCAGGGTTGAGAGAATAGAAGAGGATTTGTAAGATGGTGTAAGGGGGGATAATATATAATAGGGACTATATATAATATAGGTCGGGATTATGTACAAAACAGATTAGAAAAACATAGAGGAATCCACCACAATAACATTTGCACCCACTTATAGACAGAAATTGGACACCTATCCATAGGTTGTAGTTGGAGGAATGTCATTTCTAGGCCATGATTTCACATCATAATTCATGAGGCTGAATTCAGAATGGACATGTTTTTCTGGGATTTACCAATTTTTAGACACTTCATCAAAGGTGAGTTAGACTTTGCTAAATATGGCTTTGGGGGTTATATAGTGCATGGAGCATTTTAATTTTTATGTCTAGAGTACTAAGTAATATGGTAATGAGCATAGTAAGAGGAGTCTACCTCAAGTAGTCTACCATGTATTGTGCATCCAGGTTCTTTTCCTGAAAGAAAACTTACAGTATGAGCAATATGTTATAATAATAACATAGCTTGAATTGAAAAAAGTTTCTAAAACATACTCAATGAACCAGGCCTGTAACAAAAGTCTGTGGTAAGTAGTTGTCTATTTCAGTAGTCTTTATGGACATAGCATTAAATCATAATAGCAGATGTAGCCTGAAGGAAATAGATAATTGGAGTATTTTGTTAAGACATTTTTAGCCCCTCAAGAACCAAGATTTCCCCCTACCCCAGCAAGCTACCACCTGGCTCCCAAAGCGATGATACCCTCTCAGGCCTACATCTTATGCCCTAGCAAGAAACTGCAGCCACAGCTCCTACTGACTCATTCTATGCAACCCTTTTTCTTCTCCCACTTCCCTTCACTGTGAACTGTTATTTGCTACTGAATTTGGCTCCAGAGGGACCCCTCGCCCCAGCTCAAGAACACTATCTGGTCCCTAACTACTGCTGCAAACCATTTCTCAGACTTCTCAAGACCATGGTGTGGGAGGAAATGTACCCTGGATTCTATCATCCCCTCTGACTGACTACCTCACAAAACTTAAAGAGGACATCTATATTTTTTGTATGTTCCTGTAGATTTATTTTTAAGGAAATGAATATAATTCTTAATGTTTATTTACATATGTAGAGATAGCTTTCCCATTCCTTTTTTTGGTATCTGCTTAGTAGGAAATTCAAATAGAAAAGTCTTGCTTGGGATATGAGCTCAGGTAAAACACCAGGGCATAGAGACTGTAAAGTTTGTTACTTTTACACTCAAATTCACCAGTAATATAATATGGCATTGTTTCTTTTTGTATAGGCACACTAAAATGGGAACATCTTATGTATAGAAAGTTTTTTTTTTTTGTTTGTTTATGGGTCACACCTGGCAGCACTCAGGGGCCATTCCTGGCTCTTTACTCAGAAATTGCTCCTAGCAGGCTTGGATGACCATATGGGGTGCTGGAATTCGAACTACCCTCCTTCTGCATGTGAGGCAAACACCCTACCTCCATGCCATCTCTCTAGCCCCATATGTTCTTATCTAATAAGGGTAAGAACCCATAAATTTTATAGTGCAGGGGCCACGCTGAATATTTTTCATGGGAAATTGACTTAGGCCTCAGTTGTTCAGAAATCGACTGTCCAACCCCTAACGCCAGACCCGGGGGGAGGTCCTAGTGCCACTGTAGCAACACTTTGCTCCATGGTAGGTACATATTACACTCTAAAGATGAGGAAACAACAACAACTTGATCTAAGGCAGTGCTTCCGTAAAGGGGGACACGTTTGACCTCAGCAAACACTGTCATAACAAGCTAAGCCCCTTGTTTATGTCTCTGGATGTCTCTGGAGCTGAGAGTTGCTGTGTCCTGCTTCAAACTCTGCTTCGAAAAGCTATGCATTGTAAAACGAGATCACTTCTGGTTAAAACAATCAGTTCAAATTATTTTATATATTTTTGTTTAGCAGGTTAAAGATTTTTTAAATAAATTTACTATTTACAGTCACGTGGGGTGCGTGAAAAAAATTTTCTTCTTCTAGTTAGGCATGACAGAAAATAATTGAGAAGCACTGATCTAAGAGCAGGTTGCCTTACCTTGTCACCTAAATGTGAGATGAAATCAGAAGATGCTCTGTGACACACTGGATTCATCTTAGAATCTGTGCAAAAACTAAGATCTCTAATTACAGAAGACTGATTATGACAGCCACAAATGAGTATGACTTTTCCTGAGACTATAAAGAAAGATGTTGGGGTTGGACAACTGACATGCCTGGAGCCTGTATTTGGTCTTATGGCAGTTTGCTTCATGTGTGGAGACACCCTGTATCTCTTTGACTAAGGGTATTTCTAATTTCCCCAGTGCTTACTGTGTGTATGAAAAAAAAAAAAAAAAAAAAAAAAAGGGAAACAACCAAAAAACCCAACAACAAAACCTTGTCACATCTGTCCTCCCTTTAGGTAGGGGCTCTCATCTTTTTTATGGAACCTTAAAACGTGATCTGGGGATGGAGTGGTGGCACAGCAGTAGGGTGTTTGCCTTGCACGTGGCTGACCAAGGACGGATCACAGTTCACAGTTAGATTCCCCCAGTGACACATATGGCCTTCTAAGCAAGGAGTGATTTCTGAGCTCATAGCCAGGAGTAACCCTTGAGCATCACAGGATGTGGCTCAAAAACAAACAAAAAAAGTACCTGGGGCCTGGGAGATAGCATGGAGGTAAGGCATTTGCCTTTCATGCAAAAGGTCATCGGTTCGAATCCCGGTGCTCCATATGGTCCCCCGTGCCTGCCAGGAGCAATTTCTGAGCATGGAGCCAGGAGTAACCCCTGAACACTGCCGGGTGTGACCCAAAAACCAAAAACCAAAAAAAAAAAAAAAAGTACCTTAGATCTTGAATCATTTTGTTCTGCCTCATACTTCTATGTCTTCCTTCAAACTGAGAAAATGAAAGTGGATGGTACTCAGGGGCCAAGGGGTCTCAGGTATATTGAGTGAGAAAAAAAATGGTAAAGTCAAACTCAAAGATAATAGAATCAAGAGAAACAAACTATAACAAGCTAAAATGGACCTGCTACACCAGTAGACCAGGTGACTAAGGTGGAGGTATGGTATGCATGATGAAAACTATGGTAGTGGGAGATCAATACCGATGGTAGGAATGGCCCTAATTCACTGTCATATGCCTGAAATACAACTTTGAAAGACTTGTAATTCACAATAGTCTCAATAATAAATAAAAAACACCAACCCCCCAGTTACCAACATTTGCTTTTATTTCCTCTGTTATTTTATTCTCTATTTATTTCTACTCTATTTTTATCATTTATTGTCTTCTTTTACTTTACATTTCCTTTACTTTTTCTAGTTTTGTAAATATAGAAGTTTATATTTATATGAGATTTTTATTTTATAATTATTGCAACTATAATTTTACTCAAAGCACAGCTTTTACACAATATTATCCTCTATTATATTTGCCTTTTCACCTCAAAGTATTTCAAATGATTTCTACAATTGTATCTTTGACCCACTTGCTGTATTAAGTTTCACTAAAGAATGTTTCATTTATTCTTCTCTTTTGTAATTTCATAGGATTGTTATACAAGCTATTTTTTGCTTTCATTGATATCTCCATCATAAACTTTTTTTGTAGACTAATCAGACAAAAGTAAAAAGAACAACTAAATAAGTGTTTAAAAAACAAGGAAATCATCAAACTGAGATGTAGCTATATTAGTGGAAGTTGAATATGTTGAATTGAATGAATGAGTGAAATAAACAATAATTTATGGTACTTATAAAGATGGCTGGAATATTGTCTCAATTTTAATGTTTATTATAGCAATAGATGCCGGAGGCTTAAAGTTCCTTTAATTTCTTCCTTTATTTCTTTCCTCTTGGCTTTATTATTCCCCTTTGTGTTGCTTCTCAGAAATAGTGTCTGTTCCTCAGCTCTTTTAGTTGTAATATCTTGTTATAATACTAATAGTTGTTGATATGATAGGTTTTGTGTGTGGGGTACACTAATTTATCTCTAAATAAGACTGTGTTAGTATTTAAGATTATGATAGTTTCATTCCTCTTCCTGAGGCATTTTAAGCTTCCTTATTACTTCTTAGCTATAGTACTAGCAATCTATTTTCTAAAGTCCTATTTTCTTGACTGCTTTCTTTTATTCACGCTTAGACGAAATGAAAAGTTGGAATGAGCTGAAATATTGCAGAATTATTTGCTTCAATAAGGACAATGGTTTTAGAATTTTCCCCAGGAGAATTCATTCCTCCTAGATATTAGACAAATTTTAAGGAGAAATCTGGAATTAAATTTCAACTTGGTAACTCTTCTCTTCAAGCTTTGAACACAAGAGGTATTTTTTTTTCTCCTCTCCTGGGAAAACTGTTGGTATTGGAGTGAAAATTAGTCGAAACTAGAGACACCACATATATATGTGCTCCGCAGGAATTCCTCACTTTTTGGCACTCTGTTTTTAGCCTATCAAAATTTGTGAAAAACAAAACAAAACAATTTAAATGCTGTTACTAGTTTCTGGATTCCATGGACTTCTGGAATTTTGTGGTATAGAAATCTTAGACATTTTGTTTCTGGATATGAGGGGCTGGTGATTTCATTATTGTTTATTTTGCAATCTCAGTACTCTGATGGACTCAGGAAAATATAATTGCAGTTTAAGTTTTTTTGTTACTGTATGAAATATAGTGAAAATGTTTGAGTTCCTTATGAAGTAGAACTGAAAGTGGAAGTCAATTTTAAAATATTTATAGTGTTCCTTGCAAAATTTATTATCACTTTAGAATTATTTTCTCTTCTGAAAAGTATGATTATCTTTAACAATCATATTTCAAGAAATAACACTGTTAAGGTTTATATTTTCTTATATTTAAACATCTTTACTTAGAGTTGAAAATCTAGTACATGGTTTCATAGACATAACAGACACCTTTTGATCCCTAGCACTGAATATGGTTCCCAGAACACCAGCAGATGTTATCCCAGGAGAAAGCCCCCAGAAAAAGCACCTGGCCCCAAACCAAACCTTCAGAAATATTTATACTTAAAGATGAAGCATGTTTCTTTTCTTTTCATTAATCCTAGCTTTTGGATTAATAAAATCAACCACACTCTTTTGAAGTATGAAAGGAGTTTTGCCCTAGGAACTTAGGTTCTGTACAGTTATTTTAACTGGGGTCTTGATTATAATTGATTTGAAAGGACCCTCTCACTTGTGTATAGGTTGTTGATTGGACAATGTCAGGATCTATGTTTGAACTAACAATTCCTTCTTTTTAACCCCTCCTTTGAACTCACAGATGCCACAGTTCTGAATGAAGAAGGAACACTTTTGAACTTTTCTTTAGGTTACTCCTTTGATCCTATTTACATCAGTATTCTGCCCTGTCTTCCTCTTTGTTCCCTTACATGAATGCAAATTGTCTCTACCACCAGGCAAGCAGTGTTTTCTCTCACTTAAATTTTTTTTTAATTTTCTTTTTATGGGGCCACACCCAGTGGTGCTCAGGGATTACTCCTGGCTTTGCACACAGAAATCACTTCTGTAAGGCTCAGGAGACCATCTGGGATAAGAAGGATTGAACCCTGGTACTTCTTGGATTGGTGGTGTGCACTGCCACTGTCTCCCACTTAAAGTTTTAATTCCTCTTTCTACATGAACATAGTGATGAGCTTACCCAGGCATTCTTTTGTTTGACCCCATTCTAAAAAATGGTTTATGTGATTTGCCTTGTTTACTGTTTCAATTCTTTCCTTTCAATTCAAGGTTCTTCTCATAGCTTAATTTTACCAAAAGGTCACACATATGGCTTCCAGTCATCTTGACCAGAGAATGGCCGCAACTTCTGCTGAAGGATTTATGACAGAGGTTGTGACAAGTCTATTTCAAAGCTCCCTAGTGATAGTTGCAATTTGGAGGACTTATCCTGTCACTGCTAGCACTGCTGTTCCTGGCTTGGCTCATCAAACTTTGGTTCAGTCACATGACTTTGTCAAAACCTGGCAGAATGACTCATACAACCTCAGGACAGTCCAGGCCATGGTCAGTCATAGCATTGAACAATGATTGGACACGGCAATAATCATTGCTTTGGTATAGGAGTTGATCTTAGAACAAAAAGGGGGCGTTTTGTATTGGAGCAGTTCCACACTTTGTGTCACTCCCTGTTAGCTTCAGACTCAAGATTCTTTTCACAAAGACCAGATGAGATGAATCAGTCATGCAAAAAGACATAGGAGATTATTGTATACTAGCATGCTGTGGGTGCACCTTTCACAGGGCAAGTGGTGACCCTGCCCATCTTACATTCTTACTTTTATACCCTGCTTAGAGGCTTTTAGAATGGGTTAGGTGACTATTGCAGGGATTGGCTACACATTAAGTCATTGCTTATAATGTGCTAGGAGATTGGTCAAACCTAATAAGGACTTCTTTCTATGGGGGTTGCAAGTAGGATGCATGAGAGGCAATATAAGATGCATACAGGATGTTGGCCTGGGGATAGCAAGAAAGAAGTAAACAGGCCGTTGGCCTGGGAGGTCTTATGGTATTATAGAAACTTGCTGTCACTTACAATAGGAGACCTATTGTACCACCCGAAGCCTTCCATGCAGTCCTTATGTTTAAGCTTATGCCCTAGTTCTATGTCTAAGCTAAACAGCAGTTAATTCTAAACTTATATTCTAAAATTCCCGTCTAACATCCCCAAATAGACAGAGTTTGCTCAGAAATGGAACCAAATTAGATACTACCTGTATGTGTCTAGACACTCATGCCCTTCAGAATGAGATTGAGTGTTTAAAGATAAACTCACAAGTAGTCATTATGAGAATTTATCCCAGGAGATTGCAGTTGCATTAAAGGCCTCAATCTGAGGTCATGGTGACAATGCCTCATCCATACTGTTGGCAGTGGTGGTATAGTCCTACCTTTTGTTTTTTGGGGGGACACACTCAGGGGTTACTTCTGGCTATGCACTCAGAAATTGCTCCTGGCTTGGGGGACCGTATGGGGTGCTGGGGGCTCGAACTGTGGTTCATCCTACGGTAGAGCTGGCAAGACAGATGCCTTAGCATTTGCATCACTGCTCTGGCCCCAGGTATTATTATATTTATTTTACTGATTCTTGGATACTGACTCCTGCATAGAATACTATTTCATGTGGAGAGCATAACATATCAAACACAACTAAATTTATTGTCTTTTGTAAACAGAGAAGGGAAAGTTGTTGGATCCTCTTTGTGACACTGTTCCTCAATCACCTGGTAAAAGAAATCTTGCAGAGCTAATGTTCCAGAAGACCTCTGTAGAGCAATTGTTCTGGAGATTCTCATCCAAAAAGAAAAAAAAAAAAGGTTTTGGAGGCAATGCTTCAGAGATGGGAAAGGACAGAACAAAGAGGTATATTATTCCCCCCATAACCAATGATTCTTAATTCTGCTTGTTTGGTGGTCATCCCTCCTCCTTTACAGAGAGCTCTGGTTATAGGAGAGGTTACCTATCAACATTATGTTACTCTCAGGCATTCCTAAACCCTAGTGATTATGGTTATGCTCTCCCTGGTGCCTCACTTTTCCCAGGCTGTATTTCTTCTATATTCTATTACCCGGAAGATATCCCAGTTCCTCTTATTGGAATGGAAAAAAAATGTGTCTCTGGTCATTAACTTGAGACTCATTCTTTTCTTGGTCTTGGTTAACAAATACACTGGAGGACAAAAATTGATACTTGCTAGTCAGCAGGGTAAGCATACCATGGATAAAATCTAAATAGAGTAGTACACTATTTTGATTACTCCAGTTTTCTAGCTGGTTAAAATAATGCAATGTACTTAATTTGTGAGTGAGAGAAATAAAGGTTATCTTGACCATTCAGATTATTTTTTATTTATCCAAATTTTTAAATTTAAATCCATGCTTAAAAAAACAAAGAAAAATAATACATATGTATTATGCTGTGCCCCTTGATTCACAACACATTGCCTTTGTGGTAGATTCAAAGCTGTTGCATTTAGTTTTTTTTTTTGCTTTTCTTTTTTCTTTTGGTTTTATTTTTTGATACTATTTTTAATGATGTATATGAAGTCATTTTAAAACTCATTAACAAACTTTCTCCAGTGTTTTTTATGAATATTCTATAGCATTATTAGTATACCTCAAGTAAGTTTTTATTATGTAATGTAAGCATACAACTTTATTCATGTGGTTATTCATTTTGCCTAGTACTATTAGTTGAAAATATTTTTCCCTTTTGAAAAAAAGAATGTAGCACCAATAAGGGGATAATAGTGAAGGCTGACACCTGTCTGTGGTCTTTGACTGTGATAAGCAGAAAATGTTATTTTTCAGTATTATCTGTGAACAGTTTCCATTAATCTTTACCCTTATTTTGTCTCTCTTGATTGTCTTAATTCTATTTTTTTCACTTCTTACCATTTTGTTTTTCCTCCTGGGTATTTCTAGAATATTCATTTAATTTGGACTCTTTAGTTTTGTGAATATGTATGTGTTTTTATGTCTGTTTCAACTATTATTATTATTATTATTTTGGTTTCTGGGTCACACCCAGGAGTGCTCACGGTTACTCCTGGCTCTATGCTCAGAAGTAGTTCCTGGCAGGCTCAGGGGACCATATGGGATGCCAGGATTCAAACCTCTATCCCACATGCAAGGCAAATGCCCTACCTCCATGTTATCTTTCTGGCCCTCAACTATTTGTATTATTTTAAAACCACATATTTCCATTCTTATTTTTTTCTCTCTTTTCTAGAAGAAGGGTTTTTGATGTTTAATGTTATATAATGTTTATTCATTTTTTGTACTTTGATCATTCTGGTTAAGTACTTATAATTTGATATTGCTATAAACGTTTTTTTATCAATTTTATCAAGGTCTACAGTCACTTAATTTAAAGAATCATGAGAATGTAGGCTGATCCTATTTAATTAGTAGATGATAAAAACACAAAGTGAGTTTCCTTGGAGTAGAGGTGCTATCAAAAACTCATGTCATAGAAGCTCTGTTTAAATTTTAACTTGTTATTCTACCCTACAAAATTCAGAACAAAGACTGCTAGTAAGGTTTTGCCTGATTTTTAAGACCAGATAACTTAGGTGCTGGAACAAAAGCTTAGCACTTGCCTTGCATGAATCAATCTGAGTTTGATCCACATCTCATATATCCTTCAAGAACCATTTAAAGTAATTCCTTAGTGCAGAGCCAGGAGTAAGGCTTGAGCATAGCTGTGTGTAACCCAAAAATAGACAAGCAAGAAAACAAAATCAAAAAATCCTGGATAACTTATTCCTCTATAGATTTATGATTTCCCAATTGCTATATTTGCCAATATCTTGCTTGACTAAAATCTAGCTATATAACTTTGATATTAGACTACAGAGTTTGACATGACTTAAAATTATAGTCACAATTCCTTTCTTTTAATTTCTCAACTCATTTAATACTTTCGTGATTGAGCATAAAGAGATACAGAAATAAGTATATGACTCATTTGTGAATCACCAAACATTTATGTAAGCTATGTATAGCACAGCAAAATAACTATTGAGGGGCCTTGGGAGAAATGGACTGAGCACATAAAAATATACATACATACATATATATATATATATATATATATATATATATATATATATATATTGTCTGTAGAAAGGCAGCCTTTGTCAGCTCCTCAGAGCATAGGCTCTTGGGAGCAATTACTAAGAGATCTGGAGTAGCCCATGAGCACTATCAGGTATGGGCCTTCATTGAAAATAAAAAACTCGTAAAGAAAAAGAATGATTGAACTATTTTCTAAGAATAATAAGAATAAACTTGTTGTCTTTTATATGAATGAAGCTAATGGAGAAAAGTAACTAGAAAGTTGTGTTTTTACATGACAGAAACCCAAGCACAATCATGGTGTAATCAAGGTATTTAAATAAAATATTATTATAAAAAAGATGACATTCTAAAAAAAAAAGAAATTTTGAGATAAAATGCTAATATATTTTGAGATAAGATTTTTTCTTGCAAAGTATATGTACCAAAAACAAACATATTTAATTTTAAAATAATTTATATGTACCTTAAGTCAAGAAGAATATTCTAAGTTTTAAGGTACTTAGAAATATTTGTAAAATATAATTTTAAATTAGGGGTACATATTCATATTAAAATTTGGGAATAGAGGCGCTATCCAACTTGAGATTTATATAGATGTACTTCAATTTTATTTTTTTATTTTTGTTTTGGGACCACCAAGTGTGCTCTTCAGACTTTATTTTTGATTCTGCACTATGGGGTCACTCCTGGTGGTTTAGTGGCATCTTTGAAAGGCAAACATCCTACCAAATGTACTATTACTCTGATCCCTTCAGCTTTTTAAGTTAAAATTTTAATTATTTATAATTACAAATAAAATAAACAATTTTATAATTAAATAGATATAGCTATAAATTAATTTTAATTATTTATGGATACCTATAAATAATGCATTTCTTATAAAACTAAACATTTAAAATAGGTTATTTATATTTAATAAGATATATTTTTTCAAGCTGTACTTTATGCATACACACCAAAATCAGCTTTTTATCTCTGAGTTGTCCTAAATGCAAAATGTGTCCTTTTAATAACATGATACAATAAAATAGCTTATTTAGTTCCATGGAATAGAACATTTGATTTGATAGCATATTCTAAATTAAATAGATTGCACAATTCTTCTTCCTTGCTTTTAACAGAAAAGAAGCGAAATCATTTGCATAGAAAATTTATTAGTTGTCATGAAATGCTTATCTTTACAGCCAGTTAAACACAAAATTTTTATTCAATCATGCAGTCAAAATTTCAAAGGAAATTTAGTAACAATTTTTACTTAAGAACAATGTCATCTTAGTGTTGAAAAAATGGGACTTTTTTTTGTCAAGGAAATTTAGAAAGTTCAAATTTGCCAGTTATGCAAATTTACTCCAAACAATACTAGTTACATTATTCAAGGACACTGTAATTTGTTCTTCTGCAATGACCATCTTGGTAATTGTGTACTTACAAAAGACAAGTTTTATTTTCATCCTATTTAACTTCAAGAAAAAAAAATGAAAGTCAGGTTCTATTGTTTTGATAATAACATTGAAATTGTTTCATATTTTGATAGAGAAATGTTATTTCTCCTGTGATGTACTTTCTTGTTTTGATTGCTTTATTTCTTTTTCAGTTGTATTGATTATAAGTAATGAGGTAAAATATTGCTAATGAATTAATAATAAATGGTAAATGAAGATATTGTATTTTGGTATTTTAAATATCCTTATAAAAAGGTTTGTGTATTTCCTTTAATCATTGTTTGTTTATTTATTGAGGACGATCAAATCTTTCTTGTGCTCAGACCTTTCTCCGAGATGTCCTTGGGACAGCACATCATGATGGGTATTGAACACTGGGCTCTCGTGTTCCAATTGTTCAATCTCAATTCCATCTTACTCTCCAAATTAATTCAAAATTATTGAGAGAGATTTTGGTTTAGATTAAGATACAAACATAATCTTTACTGTAAATAAAACCATCATTTTATTTATAAATATGGTTGGGGAGATAATATAATGACTAGGACACTTGCAAAGCATGCTGCAGGACTGGATTTTATCATCTAGCAACCATCTGGTCCCAGAGCACACTTAGTGCAAAAACAGGAGTAAGCCCTGTGCACAGCCAGGAAACTGTAACTATTTCTCCTCAATTCAAGCTTAGTAAGAAAATTTGGACCCCAGATTGAAATTAAACAAAATAAAACAAAGAAACCCTTACATTTTTCATCCAAAAATAATCTCATTAATTGTATTGTTAAATAGTTTTTGTTTGTTTTGTTTTGTTTTTGGCCACACCAGTGATGGTGACCCTCAGGGATTTATACCTGGCTAAGTGCTCTGGCTTGGGGGACTATATGGAATGCTGGTGGATACAACCCTGGCCCATGCTAGGCTAGTGCACACAAGGCAGATGCCTTACCACCTGTGCCACCACTCTAGCCCCTGTTAAATAGTTTCTTAGAAAATAAAAGATTAAAATATTATCCCATTAATTTCTTCTTAAAACTCACTGTTTTTCAATTCTATTTAAAAATAGCTGGCATTTAGAAATTTAAAACCTCATTTGTATATTATTTCACACGTGGGCTAAATGTTTAAGCATGACTTTGTAGGGGCATCAATAGATTTCACAATGTACAATATAAATGTGAAGCTACCAAGGGTGTGTTCATCATGAAGCATTGAAGAACACTGACTGTGTCTTAGAATTTTTCTATCATATCTACTAACATTTAGAAGAAACTGGTGTATCTTTTTGAATTTTACAGATTCAAATTCTCTTGTTCTCTTTTTCTAGATATATTTCTTCCAATATCTTCTATTTCAGTGAAACTATTAAAGGTAAGTCTTGTAGGGTTCTTCTTCTGCTAATTCCAGCCAGACAGCCCTTTCACTCATTCACTGACACACACATTCACTTTCACATATGCATGTACCTTCATATACACACATGCATGCACACACATTTCATTTTCATTTTGGGAAGTTTAGCAATATTTTTTGTTTGTTTGTGGGCCATACCTAGTGATGGTCAGGGTTTACTCCTGATTCTGTGCTCAGAGATCTCTTTGAGCGGGGGTTACTTGGAGAATATTATTCAGTTTTAGAAACTGAGTCTGAGTCAACTGTATGCAAGAAAAATGCTTAACATGCTATACTACCTATATATATACTATATACTATCTATCTATGGCAAGGTTAACAATAATAATAAATCAGACATTGACTTAAAGTAAATTTTGGCTTTCTTTAGTAATGCATCATAACTTTCTCTTCTAAGAATATAAATGCATTAAGAATTAAATCTAGGCTTCTTTCTTAGCTAGTCACCAGCCCCAGCCTAAGAATGCTTATGTCTGTGTAGTCTCCACAGGGAGGTGGCTCTCTTGGAGACCTGAGAGTCA